>CAUYRT010010746.1:0-23376 GCA_963574885.1 Lepilemur ruficaudatus
GTCAATGAAGAAATAAAGAAGAAAATTTAAAAGTTTTGGGAAACAAATGAAAATGAAAACACAACATACTAAAACCTGTAGGATACAGCAAAAGCAGTACTAAGAGGGAATTTTTATAGCATTAAATGCCTACATCAAAAAAGTAGAAAGACCACAAGTTAACCTAACATTGCACCTCAAGGAACCAGAAAAACAAGAACAAACCAAACCCACAGTTAAAAGAAGGAAAAAAATAACAAAGATCAGAGAAAAACTAAGTGAAACAGAGAACAATAACAACAACAAAAAAAAAACCCCACAAATGAAAAGTTGGTTCTTTGAAAAAATAAACAAAATTGATAAACCACTAGCTAGACTAACCAAGAAAAGATTCAAATAAATATAATCAGAAATGGAAAAGGAGACATTACAACTGACAACACAGAAATATAAAAGATCATTAGAGAGTAATATGAATAATTATGTGCTCACAAACTGGAAAATCTAGAGGAAATGGAACTATTAATGAAAAAATACAATCTCCTGAAATTAAATCATGAAGAAATAGAGCTCCTGAATAGATCAATGATGGGTAACAAGATTGAAACAGTAATAACAATCTTCCAACCAAAACATGATGAGGATCAGGTGTATTCACAGCCAAATTCTAAATGTACAAAAAAAGAACTCGTGCTAATCCTACTGAAATTCTTCCAAAAGATTGAGAAGTAGTGAATCCTCCCTAATTCATTCTACAAAGCCAGTATCACACTAATACCAAAGCCAGGAAAGGATGCAACAAAAAAAGAAAACTATAGACTAATATTTCTGATAAACATAGATGCAAAAAATCTCAACAAAATACTAGAAACTAAATCCAACAGTGCATCAAAATGATAATTCACCACCGTCAGATGGGTTTTATCCCAGTGATTCAAGGGTGGTTCAACATATGCAAGTCAATAAATGTAATTTACCACCACATAGACAGAATTAAAAACAAAAACTATATGGTCATCTCAATAGATGCAGACAAAGCATTCAACAAAATCCAGCATCTTTTCATGAATAAAAATGAATAAAAATGCTCAACAAACTAAGCATAGAAGGAACATACATTAAAATAATAAAAGCTGTATGTGACAAACACACAGCCAACATCATATTGAATGGGGTAAAGTTGAAAGCATTTCTCCCAAAAACCAGAACAAGACAAGGATGCCCACTGTCTCCACTTCTGTTCAACATAGTACTGGAAGTCCCAGCCAGAGCAATCAGGCAAGAGAAAGAAAGAAATGGCATCCAAATTGGAAAAGACGAAGCCAAATTATCTGTTTGCCAATGATACAATCTTATACTTAGAAAACCTTAAAGACTCTCCCAAAAGAGTCCTAGATTTCATAAATGAATTCAGCAAAGCCTCAGGTTATAAAATCAATATAAAAATCAATAGCATTTGTATACATACACAATGACCTACCTGAAAAGCAAATTAACAACTCAATTTCATTTTCAGAAGCTACAAAAAAATAAAATACCTAGTAATAAATTTAACCAATAAAGTGAAAGATCTCTACAAGGAGAACTACAAATCACTGATGAAAGAAATCACTGATGAAAGGAATCATTGATGACACTCAAATGGAAAAATATTTCATGCTCATGGATCAGAAAAATCAATATTGTTAAAGTGATCATACTTCCCAAAGCAATCCACAGATTCAATGCAATTCCTATCAAAATACCAACATCATTTTTCATAGAATTAGAAAAAGCAATTTTTAAATTCATATGGAACCAAAAAAGAGCCTCAATAGCCAACGCAATCCTAAGCAAAAAGAAGAAATCTGGAAGCATCACATTGCCTGATTTCAAATTATACTACAAGGCTATAGTAGCCAAAACAGCTAGGTATTGGTTTAAAACTAGACACATAGATCAATGGAACAGAATAGAGAACCCAAAAATAAAGCCACATACTTGTAGTCAATTGATCGTTGACAAACAAAGTCAACAAGAACATACACAGGGGAAAGGACACCCTATTTAATAAATGGTGCTTGGAAAAATGGGTAGCCATATACAGAAGAATGAATGTGGATCTCTCTCTCTTACCATATACAAAAATTAACACAAGACGGATTAAAGACTTAAAAGTGAGATCTCAAACAATAAAAAATCCTGAAGAAAACCTAGGAAAAACCTTTCTGGACGTTGGCCTAGGCTAAGAGTTTATGACTAAGACCCCAAAAACAAATGCAATAAAAACAAAAATAGACAAATGATACTTAATTAAACTAAAAAGCTTCTGCACAGCAAAAGAAATAATTAAAAGAGTAAACGGACAACCTACAGAATGGCAGAAAATATTTGCAAACTATGTGTCGGGCAAAGGACTAATATCCAGAATCAACAAGGAACTCAAATAACTCTGCAAGAAAAAAAAATTAATAAGTGAGCAAATGACATCAATGGGCATTTTTCAAAAGAAGATACACATGTGGCCAAAAAAAACCCAAAAAAACTTAACATCACTAATCATAAGGGTAATGTAAATTAAAACCACAATGAGATGCCATCTTACTCCAATTAGAGTGGCCATTACTACAAGGTGGAAACAATATCTATTGTTGGCACAGCTGCAGTGAAAAGGGAACACTCATACACTGTCAGTGGGAATATAAATTAGTACAATCTCTATGCAGATCAGTATGGAGATTTCTCAGAGAACTAAAAGTATATCCACCATTTGATCCTGTAACCTCACTCCTAGGTATCTACCCAGAGGAAAATAAATCATTATATCAAAAAGTTACCTGTACCTATATATTTATCACAGCACAATTCATAATTGAAAAGATTTAGAATCAACCAGAGTGCCCATCGACCGATGAGTAGATTAAGAAAATGTGGTGTATATATTAATATATACCGTGGAGTACTGCTCAGCATAGGAAAGAATGAAATAATGTCTTTTGTGGCAACTTGGATGGAATTGGAGGTCATTATCTTATTATAAATGAAGTATCTCAGAAACAGAAAAATAAATGCCACATGCTCTCATTTTTAAGTGGGAGTTAAACTAAACTGTGGCTATACAAGGGGACACAGAGTGGTAAAATGGACATTGGAGCTTGAAAAGGGAAGGTGTGGGGGGTGAAAAATTACCTATTTCAAAAATAAAATTATTTTTAATTAAAAGTAATATGTCTAAATGTATTAAAGCAAAGGAGAACTTATTTATATTGATTATGTAAGCACTTGAAAACAATATAAAAATAATTATTTTTGATAAAATTTACATTCCTTAATCAGTTTCATAGCTATATCTGTTTCTAATATTGTGTCACCAGTATTTTTCTGAATATTTTTCTACTCAGAAAGAAAATAAAGTCTTAAATAGGACCTTATTTCCACCTTTACATAACAGAAAATTGTGTTTTATTCTATTAGAAATTGTTGACACCTGTGACAATTGCAAAACTGAATATATCTTGTTCTCAACTCCACTTCCATATCTCTGTGCACTGTGACTGTGTCATCCCTTAAATCTAGGCTTGCCCAAGTGACTTGCTTTGGCTAATAGAACATTAGCAAATGTGATGCAAGCATGAGATTAAAAAAAACTTGAACATTGATTGGGCTTACCCTCTCATCTTGCTCTTGTAAACACTGCATTCATTACCATATAAATGAGCCCAAGATAACCTGTTGGAGACATGCATCCCAGTCACCCCTTTCATCCTGGTAAAAATAGCCCTCACCAGTTAACAGTCAGCAACCATCCAACATATGATAGAAGACATTCAAGAGCAAGCACTCCCCAGCCAACTTGCCAGAAGACTGTAATCACATGAGTGAGCCTATACAAGACCAGCAGAAGAACCACCCAGCTGGGCCCAGCCCAAATTGCTAACCCACAGAATCTTGTGCTAATAAGTAATTATTATTTTAAGTCACTATGCTTTGGGGTATTTCTCTTCTCAGTAGAGAAAAATTGACTTTTTAAAGTAAAATTATATTTTAATTCAGAAAATGCTCTTTAGACAGATGTTAAAGAACCTGTTAAGCTCAGTGCAAGTTCAAGTAAATGAAATGTATTGTTAATTCTAATTTCGTTCATATTGAAAGAGGTAAGTAATGCAGCCCAAATACTTACAGAGACAGTGTCACTGTCTTTTTTTTCCCTTCATTTAGAATATCTTTTTCCAACAAATATTTATAAGGCAAAAGTCATCCAATAAGCCACCAGTATTTATAATTCTTTTTGAATGTCACTCCGCATTTTTAAAAAAGGCTGAAAAATTGTGTGCATTATTTTATTTCATTCTAGCACAAAACACAAATTTGTCTAACATAAAAGAGTATCTCTATCAAAAAGTTTTTTTTTACCTCAATTCAAGATATTCCAAGGTGCATTTGTAGAACTTCAGAACTAAATCTTACACGCTGCTGTGCACTTGTTCGATTTGTTCGGTTCCTCCATTGCTTTACTAGGAATAACAGGAAATATTTTCCTGTTTGCAATCCTTGTTTCAATAATTGTAATTTGTTGAAAGCTCCAAGAATGAAAATGTTTGAGGCTCCATTTATTTATTAAATAATGTGATTTAAATGATTAAATCATTTTGAAATAATTTTGAACAAAAAGTAACTAAAACTTAGAGGATTTGTTTACAAAAGTACAATACTACTATAGAACTATGTGAAATTAAATAATTCAAACTTAAAGCTGGTGAAACTTTAAATTATTCTAAGTCTTGAGAGGAACAGGGTTATGTAGCCTGAGTCACATGGCATGCAGCCACCACTTCTGCCTTTTTTTATTTTTTCTGAATAATGAGGAAGACCCAAATAGCACCAAAGATAAGACTCCCTCAGATCATCACCCCTCCTCACAGAGTAATAAAGTAATCTTCTATTTAACTTTATTTTAAGCAGAGGGAGGATCATTCACAAGATTTCTGGGAAGGGGGTGGGGAGTTCCTGGGACTGAGGGTCCCTCCCCTTCTAAATCATATAGGGTAACTTCTGGGAATTGCCATGGCGTTTGTAAACTGTCATGGCACTGGTGGGAGTATCTTTTAGTGCACTAATATATTACAAGCAGGATATAATGAGCAGTGAGTGTAAGCTGAGGTAGTTATTGTGGCTATCTTGGTTCTAGCTGGTTTCGTTCAGTTTCTCTGCAGCATCCTGTTTTATCAGAGACCTTGAGTCAGTCAGGTCTTATGATTCTTCATCGAGCATAAAGATATGCTTGATTGCTGTTTCCCTACCTCAGAAAGAATCTGGGAAAGAGTGGGTTATACAATAGACTGAATGTGCCACCCCCCCCCCCCCCAAATTCCATCTGTTGGGACGTTAATCCCAATGTAATGGTATTAGGAGGTGGGGCCTTTGGGAGGTGATTAATTCATGAGGGTGAAGGCCTTATGAAAGGGATTAGTGCCCTTATAAGAAGATGCTAGAGAGCTGGTTAGCTCGCTTTCTGCACAGCAGGAAGTCAAATGTCCATTATCCAGGAAGAGGATGTCACCAAGAACCTGACCCTGCTGGCACCCTGATCTTGGACTTACAATGTCCAGAACTATGAGATAAATGTTTGTTGTTTAAACCACCCAGTCTATGCTATATTATTATAGCAGCCTGAGTTAAGACAAATTGTCACTTGTTTTTCAGATTTTATCACATTAACGTGAGCATTTTATTCACTGCACATTCATCTCACATGGAAGCTGGAAGTACAAGGTGGAGGCCTACCAAAATTATCCTGGCTCATGTTAATGCAATTAGTAAATGCTTCACTAAACAAATGTTAAAAACCTAGGGCAAATTCTTGACTGAATGGAATGCCTAGACAATACGCATTAATAAGTGTTGTTCTGAGTAAATGGGTACATAGGTAATTCTACCTATATGCAAATTCCCGTCATATTTTTAAATTTTTATACCCAATTATTTGTATAGATTGTGATTTTGCAATTATTGGTCAGTCAATGCTTTTAGACCAAACAAACTTATGTGGCCTCTATGATGACGTGTGCGAAATGATTAAATATCAAACCTGGAGCTGAGAGGCAATAGATAGGAAGGGCATTTAATCCCATGCTACCGAAAGCATGAAAGCACCCATGTCTCTTCCAAGTGGGCAGCCAGCTTGCACCCAGTGTGAAAGGATTTGTCCATCTACCCCCAAAAAGCAAGGAGATAATACCCTCTTTATTGTGGTAACAAAAGCTGAAAAGGGATCCTAAACTGCAGAGGGCCAGAAAGAGAACCCCCAAGAAGAAACAAGAGCCTGCAGGGCTGAGAAGATGAAAGGAACCCATTCCAATGGTAATGAGTAGCAGGTGGCCGGTGTTTAGTTAGAGGAAAGCAACTTTCTTTAAGTGATCAGTGAAGGTTCTGAATGTAAGGTCTGGAATTTGACTACTTACCTTCTGAAACACTGTGAATGTTCTCCAGTTCAGTACCAGGCACAGATTCAGGGAAGCAAGTGTAGCAATTCTGGTTCCTGTGAGACATGGACCATATGGGGCCCACAGATGAGGCTGAATCAGAAAACTTAAAAATGTTAACAATAGTTAGCTTTTCTTGGTGATGTGATGCCTCATGATTAGCTTTATGGGGAAACAAAATTATCCTCATTTTGCAGATAAGAATACTGAGGCATATAGAGGATAAATCATTTGTCCAGGGTCACTCGACTAGATAGGAAGGTATCCCATCTGATTTCTGTGCCTGTGTTCACCATCTTGGAGTGACGAACTTCTCCTTTGCCCTCAGAAAGTTTGCTCAAGGATCAAATCACAATAAGGCAGATTAATAAGAGAAAAGGATTACAAATTTATTTAGTGTGCATATGGGAAGACTCACAGACTGATTGCCCAATATCCCAGTGGGGGCCAGAAGCTTATATACCCTCATGTTAGAGAGGGAGGGGGAGATGAGGAATATAGGTAATTCTGTTGAGGGGCAATAAAGGATTATTAAGGAGGATGACTAGATACTTGGGAGAATGAATGGATGGGGAAAACAGAGTGACTTGTAGATGATTCTCTTTGGAAATTAAATTAACTTGAGAGACAGGCATTATTTTTTAATTTAAATTAAAAAAAATTTTTTTTTTGAGACAGAGTCTCACTTTGTTGCCAGGGTAGAGTGCCATGGCATCAGCCTAGCTCACAGCAACCTCAAACTCCTGAGCTCAAGCAATCCTTCTGCCTCAGCCTCCTGAGTAGCTGGGACTACAGGAATGTGCCACCCTGCCCAGCTAAGTTTCTCTCTATGTATTTTTAGTTGTCCAGCTAATTTCTGTCTATATTTTTTTTAGTAGAGATGGAGTCTTGCTCTTGCTCAGGCTGGTCTCAAACTCCTGAGCTCAAACGATCCTCCTGCCTCGGCCTCCCAAAGTGCTAGAATTACAGGTGTGAGCCCTGCACCCGGCCAAGACAAGGATTATTTTTAAATGAGTTGGGCCAGGTCTGGTTTCATTCTTGATCCTCTTTCCTGCAACAGATATTGAGATACCAGGGAGGGGAACGAAAGGCAATTCTTCTTGATGGGTCCCTGTGGTCTTCATCGAGATAGAGGAAAAGCCCCTTTCAACGCCTGCTGATCTCTAAGGGCCTTCAATTCAAAATACTCTTTATATCAAGGAGTCATATTTTCAAGTGAAATTCCCTGAGCTCCTTCGACCACTACTCTACACTGCCTCAACAAAGAAGAAACAGATCTCTGGGTTGCTGCACCTGTCACAAAGTTTGTTGTTGTTTCAGTAGTTCTTTGAGAGATGGAATCATAAATTATAATTAGAATCCCCCCAAAAGCATTCATGGTTGTCATACATGGGTAACCTACACTACCTAAAGCTTGTGAAGATCTTGTTCCACAGTGCGGGGAGGACGCCCTTGGAAAGTCATTGTTTTCATAAGGTCCCAAACTGAATCACCTTTATTGCTACATATCAATGTCTTGGTGGCATACCCAACGTGAACATTTTGGAACAGATCCAGGGCTCACAGAGGGAGGAACAGCAAGCAGTTTCCCTCACAGAAGGGAAGGGACCTGGTGCACTTGGCTGGCGCAGTGAGTGACCAGCATGTGCTACTCTTTGTCTTGCTGTACAGAAGTCACTACGTCTTGATTTTGGCAGGGGGGGGCACTTTTACTTTAATATTTTATTTAATATTCACCCTAAACACCCTTTTCTTGTGTGTGTATAGTGCATCCCAGGCTTCACTGATCTTTCTCCATTTAAGCGAAAAAAATTTTTCCCAAGAAGTAGACCTGGAACCCTCTTGACATAGAGATGATTATTTCCCCCCGATTTCAATAATTAAAAAATTGCTGGAGTCCTTAAACATTGTCTCTAAATGAACTAAAGATTTAAAAAAGTCACTCTTTCTGAACAAAAATAGATTTCTTCTTTTCTAGTTAGAAATGCTTTCTATCGCCTTCACAAATGACAGAGCTCAAGCTCTAACTTGACTGTTATTCTGGTTTTATTACCATGTAAATAGCTTTAAACTTCAACATATAACTCAAGTTCATGCAAATTATAAAAATAGAGGAGGTTCATCTTCAGAAACAAAAGTCTAGAGTGTAAAATTTCTTATACTCCAATGATTAAATGGCTTAAATTTTGTGCATTACAGTAATTCTGACATTTTGATTAGACTACATGTGCAGTCTAGTGCATAGTAATTCTCAAAACAGTAATCACCAAATTTTATTTGTTACAACTCGACCCATCATTCATGGTCTTAAAGGAAAACAACAGTAAAGAAACTACTTATTTGTAGATCATGCTTTATTTTCTCTTTTTTTCCTGATGTTTTATAACAACCAAGTGACAAAATATTGATACTCAACAAGATGATTAAAAATAAGTTAGAGCAGGCCAGGTGAGGTGGCTCACACTTGTAATCCCACTTTGGGAGGCTGAGGCAGGAGGATCACTTGAGCCTGGGAGTTTGAGACTAGCCTGGGCAACATAGCAAGAACCCCTCTACAAAAAATAAAATAAATTAGCAGTGGTGTGTGCCTGTAGTTCCAGCTACTCAGGAGGCTGAGGCAGGAGGATCCTTTAAGCCCAAGAGTTTGAGATTTCAGTGAGCCATGATGATGCCACTGCACTCCAGCCTGGATGCCGGAGCTAGAGACCCTGTCTCAACAAAACAAAACAAAGCTAGAGTAAATATTATGTCCTCTAGAAGATATGTGCCTTCTTAAACTAAATTAAAATTTTGTTGAAACAATTTTTTATTGCCCAAGATGCTCACTTCTTGAAATCAAAAGGTACTGCACATGCAGAGTCAAGAAAATATTGTCCAGAATTAGAAGAAAATATAAATCAATAGAAAAGATGTAGAAATGACACAGTTGATGGATAATCGGACAAGACTTTAAAACAAATATTATAAATATTTTTAAGAATTTAAAGTAAAACATGAATAAAATGAGGAGGCAAATAGAAACTAGAAAATAACTAATGGGAAACTTTAAAGCTGAAAGTCACAGTATCAGAATAAAGAAGTCCCTGGATAGAATTAATAAGTTAGATACAGAGCAATAGAAGTAAATTGGAAGACATGACAATAAAAATTATCTAAATGTAAGCAGAAAAAGACTAAAAAACAAAAGAATAATGAGCAGACCGTCAATGGCCTCTGGGGCAGTATCAGCCAGCCTAACAGTAACTGTAATATCAGGAGAGAAGCTGAGAAGGGAGGACTGCATATTATTTGAAGACACAATGAGCACAATTTTTTTTATATTTGTTCAAAAGTATTCTTTTGAACAAGGATACTTTGGATACAAATCCAAGGTCAACAAGCCCCAAGCAAGATAAGCAGAAGGAAGACCACACCAAGGCACATCTTAACTAAACTGATGAAATCCCATGATAAACAGAACATCTTAAAGCGGTCCAAAAAAATGTCACATAGAGGGGATTCTGCAATTTTGGCTGATCTAACCATTACAACATATGCTGTAAAGACTATCTATTGACATGAAAACGTCAAAGTTATGTTGCTAAGTGGAAAAGCAGATAAAAACAGCCATACTTCTGTTGTTGCTGAAAGAAGCACGTATAAGAAGCTGCAGGAAAAACGTGCATGTAAACCATGAACCACGGCTGGTTTTGAGTGGGGAGATTAGGGTGGTTTTATCTTTTGTGCTTATCTGTATTTTGCTCATTTTCTTTTTGAACATGGCATTGTGTATAATTAGGAAGAAAACTTAGTTAAAATAAAAACTACCTCCAGCCCTACCCCCACAATGAATTTTAAAATCTCTTAAACTAATTTAGTGACAGATTCTAAAATTGTTCAGTGGAAATGGAAAAAGAGATGGAGTCAGAGGACAGTGGCAGGTTTGACAAGCTCTTGGAGACAGAGTGAAAACAGGGGTGGGCATCTAGGGAACGTGGATGAACAAATCTCCAAGTTCTCTAATTTGGGAGACGTTTTGGACACATGTTCAGCTAAGGAGATTACTGGAGGGTGGGTGTTGAAATGTGATTATTTCAGATTTGAACATGTTGAATTGGAGGATCACGCAGTATAGTCAATTAAAGGTATGTATTTTGACATATGGGTTAGCAGAAATTTAAAGTAGGGAGATACAAATTTGGGGTCACTGGCACATTGGTGATAGTGGAAAATGCCCTGGGAGAACATGCTGAATGTGATGAACAGCGGCCCAAGGATGGAACCTGTGGAAACACAAACACTGAAGGGACGCACAGGAGCAGAGGACCCAGCAGAGAAACTGAAAAGAAGTCAGAGGTAAGAAGAAAACAGAAGAAAATGAGGTCATTGAAATAAAAGGGATCAAGACAGTTTCCAGAAAGGACTACTCAACCATGACAGGGTTCGAGGCAGAGAGGTACCCCACTGTCCCTCTGCACAAGCTCACCTGCCACGCTTTTGCACGGTCCACGACCAAAGTTGTTCCAGTGCAAGAGGCAGACTCTCCTACACTGGGAGTGGCACAGGGCCACAGCACATGATGCTACCTTATCACGTTGGCTACCGATGAACAGAAATGTTTTTTCATGTCAGGACATGTGACAGGCACGGTAACAGAATCACAAAGGAGAGCCACAGAGGTGACCTGTCGTAGTCCATGAAATTAAAATATACTGTGAAAAAAGCTCACCAGCAACGATGGAAATGCCTGGTATTTTCTGGATAGATGGCACGGACTTAAAAGTGGCAGCTAGGGATTTAAATTTCCCCTATCTCACCAGTGGTTAGAAAAAGAAAACAGCAAGTGAAAGAGAGCTAGATAAAGCACACCACTCACCAACTGCCCTTTCCTGAACTTCGCATTTAGAACAATAAATACAATTATCATAGTATTATTTTAATGTGAACTCAATATTCCGAAGGACTCACAGGCAATGTAAAATCATATCTCACAGCTCTAAAAAGGCACCAAGAAGACCGTGTACTTCTTACTGCATTCAAACAGGTATTTTCTGCCTCTTTATGTAACTGCAGCCTGGAGAATGCCTGGAAGTGTAGGAAGCAGTGGTAGCCAACGCCGGCACGCAGGCTACAGACATTCACAGCTGGGCCAGGGCTTGCCGGATTCGGGAGCCAGCCCTGTCTCCCCCATCCTTCCATTTTTACAAGTTGACACATACTTTCTCAAGAAAAATTTCAGAAAAATCATGCATTTGAAAAATGTCAATTTATATTTAATATTTAAGAAGTGTAGCTGAAGAATTTCAGGAAATACGGGTAATAAGAATCGTAAAGAGACTGAATGATGTCTGTTCATCACCTGCAGGACGTGAGAACAACTGCCTTGGACCTCTTTTTCGTTATACTTTTTATATTGCCACCGTTCTACAATCCTGTTTTCTTCTTTTGCTTTCCTTTTCCTATCCTCCATCTTAGTTACTTTAAAAAATCTAATAAAAGATTTCAAGTTATAACTCTGTTCCGTCACATACAACCACTCTCAAGGTGACTTTCCCACACATGATGAGAAAGAAGACGGAGACTCCTATCCTAAGAGTTCAGAAGCAGATGAACTCACAGCCAGAAAGCAGAACCCAGGCAGCTCCCAGGGGCTGGCAACCGCAACAGAGAATGGGCAGTTACTGCTCAATGTGTACAGACCACTCCCCGCCTAGTTTAGGTTTGGAAATGACGAATAGGTTCCGTAAATGGAGAGTGGTGAAGATTGCACATTATAAATGTATTCAATGCCACTGAATCGTACACTTAAAAATGGTTACCACGGTAAACTTTCATGCTTTACCATAATAAGAAAAAGAGAGAGAGAGAAACAGAACAGATGCATCACCCCATCTCTTTCAGACATGACCAATCTATTCAGGGAATCCTGTTTGGCAAAATATATCCGGGGCAGAGAGTTTGGGATAATGTCATTGGAAGCAGGAAGCAATCACATTTTTCTATAGTGAACTGGCCTAGGGTAGTACCTGAAGGCAAAACTTTTAATAACAATGTAGCATACGGTGTGTAAATCATGATATAAAGATTTGCAAACGAAACAAAATGAGCTTATACAACTGAGGGATGAACATGCTACTACTAGTAGCAAGCCATCAGTCAATCTCCTTTAACACACTAAGCACTTGACTTGTGCAAGAGACTGGGCTAGGTGCCGGGGTTGAGGTGGAAATGTAAAAATCACCAAGACGTAATCCCGATCCTTAAGAAGCTTATAATCTAGTAACAGTACATAAAAATGGTGCTGTGAGGTATGAAAAAGTCTGCTCTAAAAACATGGAGGAGAGTTAACTTCCTAGTAGAGGTTGACACTGGGACACACTCGGATTTGGTGGTGTGGGGTGAGGCAGTTTATAACATGTCAAGTAAAGAACATGGTGTCTAAGCGTGTGCTGGCAACAGCAAATGGTCTAGTCTAGTTCTTCCACGGCTTCAAATATGTGAAAGAGGAAGGAGCATTCAAAGGTCAAGTATTTTCAATTTCTCTCATCACTGTTAGCCCGGTATAAAAAAGGGATTGACAGTAAGTGACGATGACAAGAAGAAAAGTTTGAAGAGGCAGGGGCACAGACAGGAAACTGAACCCCTGGCGCAAACACATCTAATCGCTGAAGTTCACACCGTCAAACTAGTAAAACCAGCCCTCGCAGTGTCACAGGTCATGGCAACACATGGTCTCTCCTGTGGGACTGAAAAAGCTCGCTTGGGCTACTGCCTGTAGTGGACAACAGGGCGAATGGAAAATACAAGTTCAGAAATGTCCCCTCCTAACACAACTTAAGTGAAGAAAGGTTGCTAGAGGAGATAATTTAGGGTGAGAGATAAAATCTTCGTGTAGGTTAATTCATCTAATAACCCAGGTGCTTTATTTCCTATTAAAAAAAAAAATACAGATGAGCAAGTTGTTCCTGAATAAAAATTTACTGTGTGTGTAACATACACCTCAAAATAAATCTTAACGGAACATGCTACTAATCAAACAGTTTTTGCTTTTGCAATTTACACAAATTATGTTAATTATAATACTTCAGGGAACCCTTACAAACACAATACATAACAAGTTGTTTTAATATTATTCATCATCCTTAACTTCTGAAAGTTGGACTTATATTATCTCAAAGGAAAACTACTTATAAATCTCATTTTCCCACAAAATGAATTAACCACCCAACCTTAAAAATTAAAAATAAAGCTTTACCAATGGTAAATTGGATGGATATACCTGCCAAGCTTTAATTAAATAAAAATAAGCAATTTACATAACCAGTACCTTGTAAAACCAAAACCTCCTTTTGAAGTACAAAGTTCAATTCTTCTTGCCCTCTCAGTACCTACTAATCAGAATTACAATCCTCTCCCCCTTAGGAGCTGTTCCAGTTTGTAGTGTCATAAAATATACAGTATTTTTAACATTAACAAACTACTGATATGCCACCATGAATAAATACCTATTTTTTTAGATCAAAATGACTGTAGGGGACTAGGAGAACAGATATAATAGTATACTGAAATGATTTCTCTAAAAGATTTGTAAAAATGTGATTTAGGTCTAATATTAAAACTAAAAACCAAAAGATGAATTATCATCATTTCAGACCTATATACATTAAAGATGCCAGTTCTTATAAAAACATACTTTAGTTGTAAATGCTGCTATGAAAAAATAATTTTATATCAATTTTATTTAATTTTAATGAATTTCCCCTATCTCTAACATTAAAAACATTAAAAGAACTTAAATTCTAATGGCAAAAAGTTCCTATTTTCCCCATCTACTAAAAAAAGCTTTTGCTTTTCCTTATTAACATACAATGCCCTATTGTTAAGGCACAACTTTTTTAAATGATAAAAATGAAACCATAGAGTAGGTTTATTTTATACAACAGTTAAAAGACAGACTTTTTGTAGACATATAATTAAATATCTTGAATTTAACCAAGATCGAAAATGAAAAATCCCTGTTTCTACCTCGGACCAGTTAACACATAGCCAAGAAAGGTAGTTGCAGCTAGAATAATCCCAACACTGCCTGTTTTAACCTGTCAGATTGTCTCCAGAAGGCCGTCTTCAAGGTGTGATCCAAGAGAGGAAGCTAAATATTTTCCTTTCTGTGGGGCTCCACCTTTCTTTACTTATGCTCGGCAATCAGAGGTAGCTGTCACCTTCAAAGCCTGAGTGAAATCCAATTTTTGAGTTCAACCTTAGAGACCAGGGCAGAGTTCTTGATCCTGAGGGTCAGGGCAGAAGTGTGCTTCGCATCTTCCCTGTTACCTTCCCCTCAGCTCCCCCAGATCTTTCTTCCCACACTCTTCTCAGCCACCACCTTGCCCCACCTCCTCTGACACCATTTATAAAATACCCAAAGGGAGCACCCGGCAAACAGAAAGAATTTGTACAATTGTTACTTAAAACATACAAACCAAAATGCTTTTTTACTTCCTTACATTCAAAAACAAGTCATCTGAATATTACTGATTTAAAAATCAAGAAACACTAAAATTGGGGTAAGGAGGCAATCACATACCAAAGACAAATATGACCATCTCAAAGGCCCTTGTACATTCAATTGCAATGGGGGATACAAGTGTGAAACCAGGAAAAGCAAATGTGCTCAAGAAGGCTTATCCACTCAGTTCTCTTGTATTTTCTATTAATACATTTACCTTCTTGAGAGATGGTTTCAACAGCCAATTCAGAGAGAAATGTGTACATAAAATCATCTAGGGGGACCATACTGGCTGAGAAAGAGAAGCAGAGATATAAGGATAATGTTAACAGGCAGGGGACATGGCCAGGGGACAGCTGATGGCCACTGAAATTATGGATATCACTGCTTCTACTAAATGTGACATATGAAACTCAATTTTAAGTGAAAATTATCCTTTAAATAAGGGCAAAGAAGAAGAAAAGAGAAGGCCAGGAGTTGGGGAGGTGTAGATCACTAAAAATAAACTATACTTATTTTGCTATTTTTAGAAATAATTTTATATAATTCTGGGAAATATTACATGCCTTATTCAGAAGGTGTTTTACTGGTATGTTCTGGCACAATAATGTCTCATATAAATAAATATAAATACTGTTCCTTGTACTTATACTAGTTCTGCAATGTATATTGGCTTTTAGAAACAAAATTTTAAAAAATGAACATTCTATACAAGTACTTAAATTAGTAACTAGACTATACCTAACAAATTAGAAAAATAATGTATTTAACTCTCAGCCAATACCTTAATTGTTGCACACAATACACATCCTTCACAAAGTTGTTACTTATATTCAGATTAATAAAAACTAAAAGAATCATGCTTGCTAATATGATTTTGTTTCCACAAAATCATAAATTTTCCATATAATATTGAAAAAATTTAATTAAATTCCATTTTCTATTTGCCAGTCCCATTCCTCCAACTCTTGACATACTAAAATTAAAACAAATGCTTATACCACAGGACTCTGGCAATAGCAAATGCCTTTGTCATCTCTCCTGAGGAATAAAAGATCTCCTTATCTTATTGCAAAGTAAAAAAGATGAGGTTTCTGATATGATTTTCAAAATTCCCAAGTCCTGTTTAAATATCAAATGTTCCAACTACCAAAACTTTGAATAAATTTTCACTAAACAAAAGGCATATCTAACGAGGCTGACTACCTTACCAAGTTTGTGACCAGTTGCTACAGATTAGGTGAAAACTTCTGTATCATACTGGATTCAGTTTACTAATGATGCATTAAAGGGCTTTGGACAATATAACATACAAACCTAAAGTATGCACATTCTACCAGGCTAGAATGTACATTCTTTAGTGAATTTTACCTCCAAGATAGGAAAATGAATGGGGGGGGGGTGCTAGGGAGAGGGAGAGGGGGAGGAGGGGAGGGAGGGAGGGAGGGAGAGAGAGGGAGAGAGGAGGAGGGGGGAGAGAGAGAGATACACCAAGACCATGAGAAATCTCTCTCTTTAGTGTGCTATGGAATACAAGGGCACTGAAGTCATATGAGATAATGTGATTGTTTACATGAAGTTTCTAGATATCACACTGAGAGAAACCACACATCCCAATGAAAGACAGTTCACAAAGCAAGATTCTAGTTATGGTGACACAATAAATATGTCACAACCTTTTTTCCAACCAAATTCTGAGGCTGAGTAGAAAAAATTTCATCAAAAAGTAACTTTAACCTTCATTATTTTAATCTGAAGGGAACATAGAGTATCTCAAAGTTACTACTTTAATAGTTTGGTAAGGTTAGATACATTTATTATTAATAATAGGAAAAGCAATCATGGCAAAATATGAGCAACCATACTCATTCTTGATAATGAGAAAATCTATATACAAACCTGGCACATTTAGAAAAATTACTGAAACAAAGTTTTTGAAAATAATGAAAGCTAGTTCAATTCATATGTCAAGTAACTTTCAATTATAATAGAATCGTTTATATTCTTATAGTGTCTTATAGCATATTTTATCCTGAATGAGAAAATGTACCACAATCATAGTGCTAAATTTGAAACCTTAAACCAAACTTTACAGTTACAAGTCAAAGACTAAAATGTTGGTGAGAAGAGAAACGATGGAACTGTGCTTCTTCCACAGCGAAAATGAAAATCAACAGCAAGATGGCAGAAATGTTGAACCAATGGGCACAAACGCAATTTTTATAAAAACAAAACACACACACTCACACACACATAGAGAAATTATGATTACAATGCAAACTTATGATACATTTTTACTAGCTGGTGAACCTGTTATTAAATTTTCAAAGAAAAAAACCAATTTAAGTCTTTTCTATTTCAATACATAGAATATTCAGTAACATAAATACAACCTGTGTTGCACATTAATATATGTGTGGCTTGTGCTTTCCATCCAAACTAAAGGTAAAAATCCCTAATTACTTTATTTTCAATGACATATAATTATAAAGTTAAACATCTACACAAAATCAATCTTTCCTTCAGCCCAATTCCATATGAAAGTACTAACAAATAGTGAAGATTCATGATGCTGTGTGAAAACGGTGACTCATAACAGTGTAGACGTGGCTATAGATTTTAATTCACAAATATATATATGCGCCTGTGTATGACAACTGTACGAAAATAGTCTCAAAAATAAAGACAATACTTGAGACACGAAGCAACCCATTTTCCCTGATCTTGCATCCTATTATAGGGAAAATAAGTCTCTGATGCTTCATAAATACTTTAAAAAGTTTGGGATGGCCTTAACCATGCAGTCTATGCCAATCCTTTGAAGCTTCCAGCATTTCAGGCTAACCATTTCAGCTCTGGAAGAGTGGCACCCTATAATCAGTTATGCTTATTTATGTCCTGTCTTTTCTAGATCGGGGAGTTTTCTGACCAAAGCCTGGTGGTTCATTCTGATACTAGCGAGGAGTCCCCCTTCAATGCCGTCTGAACCGGTATAACTGATTTCTTCACCACTCAGGGTAGTCATATGTCCCCCCAGGGCTTTTAAGATAGCATTGCCAGCACATATATCCCACTTTTTGATGTATGTCACATGGATGTATAGATCAGCTTTTTCTTGACTCTTATCAGGCACATCCAAGAGTGCTAAAACTTTATAACCTATAAAAGATAAACACAGAGTTTAGGTTATTGTTCAAAAGATTTCAAGAAAGTAGCATACTTTTTTGATTAAGTGCATTGTTAAAAATAACAGGACAGGGTGTGTGTTTGTTGTACTGTCTTTGCAACTGCTTCCTAAGTTTAAAATTATTTCAAATTAAAAAAATTAAAGTAACAGTACAAACATTAAACTCAACAAACTCAACAGAGCAAAAATATACTGCAAAGTAACTTATTAAGCTAGTCTCAAGTGTAACCAATATATGTGTATAGGTTTTTAAATTTAAATCTATTTTGTAGTTGTTTTCTATGGAAGGACACACTCAGTATGTGCTATTTTTTTATGGAATGACATATGACACCTATGAGTTTCACATAAACATCTAGGCAGGCTTGATTTGAAAGATGAGAACAAAAAGTTTAATTCTACCACCCTAAGTCCTTTTTTGTAATGAGACAAAACGTAAAAAATAATATAAAACAAATGCCGAAGAAACTGGGTCTAGAATCTAGTTTATCTCATCCCTACTGGGTATTTTGGACATATCTTTCCTAACCAACCTAACAGAGAGTCTATAAGAAAACAAGCAGCCACATTAAGGTAGGTAGATACACACATATATATATATGTAATCAACAAGTTAAAACTATTAGTCTTAAAAGTTAATAACTGTTAACATCTTCCTTTATTACAGTGCTGAAAAGGTTTTCCAACATAGGTGTTTTCTGGCTCATAACTTGCTATTTACCTGAATTAAAACACTTCTGACATGTTAAACAGTATTTATAACAAGAGTCATCAAATAGCCCCTTGGACCAAATTCAGGTCATGGCCTGTGATTATAAGTTCTCAAGATAAAAATTTTTTAAAATACTTTTAAAAGGTGGTTTAAAAAAAATCATAGTATAGTATGCAATAGAGACTGCATATGGCTCATGAGGCCTGAAATACTATCTGTCTCTTTCAGAAAAACTGGGCTAACCTCTGATCTATAATTAGGCAATACAGTAGTGCAGAATAAACAGTAAGATAGGTGGGCACTACTCTCACTCATCCTAGAAATGCAAGTTGAAGAGTTCAGGTTGTTAAAAGTGACCCAGGGATTAGTCATTCCAGTAATATGTATGATGACTCCTGGCATCCTTCTGTCATAGGAAGCATCCATATTAAGTGCTTGAATTTTTCTTCCTGTCTCTGATATTCCCACAGTTAAACTAACAGGGCAATTATTTTGAAATCGCATTGTATAAAATGCAACCACTGATGGTGTATCACTGACGGGAGGTATTCAAGGAAATCACTGTTGTGAGATTGTTTGTTTCTGCAAGGAGGCCAGTGTGACTGGCATCCCACCCAAGCAGGAGACCAAGCCTGCCTTGAGAGTACACTCCATTCCTTCTCATTTTCTTCCCTAGCATGGGACAAGCAAATCAGTCTCCCAACATAGCCTTGACCATGTCAGTAACAGTCTCTGGGAATCACATGGAAATAGGAACATACCAGCACCACCAGCTGGGATAATGGTACTCTGGTTTCCAAAAGTCTGAAGAGCAACCTGTTTGACCATCCCTGAATGGGAGCGAGACACAACGATCTTTGGGGTCTTCTCATTGTAGGAAGAGCGGGCTTTCACATTTGAACCACCTTCTACCATTGCCCAAGCTGAAAAGCAAATATAACATCCATTAATACAACTAAAGCTTTAAAACTAAAAGTTACTTATACTCTTCGGAATTCAAAGTACCAACTGACTGACAAAATGTCCTCTTCTAAAAAATGATTTGTATTTTTTTCTAAAACAATGTTTTATCTTTTTTCTGAGTAGGACAGTAATATATTTTCTTTTTACATTAAAATACACATGTATTAAGACAACGCTAAAAAAGGCCATGTAATCCTGCCAAGCCTGAGATAACGGTTATTAAATGTGTGGCTTAAGGATTTCCGTGCTCCGGAGCTCCCCACTGGGTGTTGGCTGAGTCTCCAGTGGGACCACATTGCAACTTCTCCTTGCATCTATACAGCTTCCTTCCCTTCCTTCCACAACTTTAACCCCAAGAGCACTCCCTAATTAACAAACGTGCTAAAGCTAATCTCCATCTCAAAGTGTGATTCCTGGGGAACACAACCTGTAACATAAGCACAACTAACTTCCCTAATTCAAATTTTAAATTCATTTTCCTCCTATATTACCTCTACTTCTGAGGTAATATATTCATGGTTTCAATTATTTGCACACTAGCTCACTCTCCTAAGTAACTTTACAAACAGAAAACAGTGTTGAGAGAGGTAAGTGAATCAGGTTTACATACCAGCTTTATCCAAGTGTATAAAAAGAGAAAGACTTAGATTTCAAATCAGAACAGAATTTTTAAAAAGGGTAGGGGATGTCAGAGACAGCTTCAGATGTTCTCAGTTTATAAGTTTTCTTCACTGTCAAACTCTACAAGAAAACAAACTTACTCAGAGTTACCCCAATTAGACTGTTGTTCTAGCAGTCACTCACTATGGGATAAAACACAGTCCACCACGGCTAGCAATGAAAGCAGCTGCATCACCAGCTTATTCCTGGCTGCAGAAAAAAAAATCAAAAAAATTAGCAGAGTCTGGGTCTCTGAGTTCCCCAAAGATGGTGGCAGTCTCCTAGACGTTTTCTATACCTCCTTGTAAAAACTGCACACAGCAACAAGGAGAGCAAAAAGAAACACTCATGATCTACACCTACTGAGTAAGTAGGAGACACAGGAGAGCTATCAGCACTAACGCAGGAGAAAACACGAGAGTAAACCCTGAAGATCAGCCCAACAAGCACTGAAGCCACCCCCAGTGTGAGGATTACAGCAGGAACTTCACAGAGGTGTCAACAGGCCAGAGAACTCAGTGCTAGCAGAATTTAGATAGTATCAGCCAGGACTTCTCCTCGGAAGAAACAGGTCCCATCTAAAATGGGAACTATTGAAAGTAGACATGAAACTTGGCAACAAAGCATCAAGAAGAGGTGTGCAGAAGACATGGGACCAGAAAGTTGTCTTGAGAATACCTGGAGGGGAGCCGACAGACTGGGAATGATGACACAAGACATCTTCTATTATTTAGAAGGCAGCAACTAGAGCTAAAGAGAAGTAAAGGACTGAAGATAAGGGCCTTACTGAAACAAAATAAGGTCAAACAAGAAAGAAGAAATCTAAAAACAAAAAAGGGTTCATGATAATAAAGATAAAGCCTTCCTCATACTAACAAAAAGCAAGCTCCTGAACTTAGAATTGTCCAACTCGCTTCCTGCCACCACTCTCCCATCAATCTCTCAGTAGCTGGCCCAAACACAAAGAAATATAAAACTGCAATGTCCATTTTAAAATACAAAAAGAAAACATTTAGAATGTAGATTAAAACATTTCAGGCTACTTGAAAATTTCCACAATGCAAAGGAAAACTATAAACCAATATTCCAACATGATTAAAAATAAATAAGCAACAAAATATGAAAGGAACGACACCAAACAAAAAAGCAACTACCCAGAAAAGACAAACAATAGAAAGATGTGAAATGGGAACTCACATAATACAGGAAAGCAATTGGGGAAAAAAGACAAAATCACTGCCAACTTAGTACTAAATCACAAGATATATAATAAAAAGACTACAGATTTGTTCAAAAGTATAGCAAACAATGAGAAGAGAAAGAAAAAGTAAGACAAATAAATAGCTAAAAGGGAAAGTGATAGATATGGAAACCAGTGAAAGAAGGATCAACATACGCATATAAGGAATCCCTGAAAAAGAAAAACAAACTAATGGGATAGAATGAATCTTTAAAATTATGATTCAAGAAAATATCCCTGAAATAAAAGAGGACCTAAATGTCTACACTAAAAGACATACTGAGTACCTAAATCTGCCCAGAATGCCAACTCTGAGACACATCATAGTTATATTTTTAGACTTTATAGACAAAGTATGGTGGGTTGAACAGTGTCCTACCAATCTTCATGTCCACCCAGGACCTTCAGAATGTGACCTTATTTGGAAATAGGGTCTTTACAAGTGTAATTAGTTAAGTTGCAGTCATACTGGAATAGGGTAGGCTCTAAATCTAATAACTAGTGTCCTTTTAAGAAGAGGAAAGGAGAAAGAGAGGAGATAGTCACGTGAAGACAGACGTCGAGATTGGTAGCTACCAACTAAGGAATGCCAAGAGCCACCAGAATCTGGAAGAGGAAAGGAAGGCTTCTTCCCACAAGCCTGCAGAGACTCCTTGATATCATACTTCTGACCTCCAGAATTTCGAGAGAGTAAATTTCTGTTGTTTTAAGCCACCTAGTTTGTAGTAATTTGTTATGGCAGCCCTAGGAAACTAACACAGGGTGAACCAAAGACTGCATAACTAGTCAAGTAGTTTTTCTAGTATCAAGGCTATAAAAAAATGTTTTAACATGTACTCAGGTAATACCATACCCATGATCTAGCTCTTCTGAAGTAATCTATTAGAGGGCAAGCTTTATTCAACTAAGAGATGACTAAGGAACCCTTAGCAAAAGCACTGTTGGTTAGCATTCAATAAATCTAACTGTGGATCTAAGAGGAAACCAAAGATGCAAATAAAGGGGAAGAACAAAGATATGTAAATGTTATCTCATTGTTGACTAACAACAGTTAAAGGAAACCATTTAAATATGATGAGCTGAATAGGCCAGTTAAAAGTATCAAAACATGAGATGGTGGTCAAGAAGAAGGCTAAGATATGCTAATTTAATTGTTGCTTACAGTAGTGAACCAAGAGACAGGTCTAAAGAAAACAGCTATATAACAGTATATAAAGAAAAAAGGATATTTAAAGGTATTAGTAAAAGTGAGCAACAAAAACCAAATTTAACTTAAAAGTAAATGTAATTGTTTGTGTGAAAAGAAAATCCAAATTTCAGGGCCACCCCGCACCGCCAACTCCTTATGCAAAAGAAAAGGTAAAGGCCTTAGGCACCTGTGAAGAACTGGTTCCCATAGATCATTCATTAAGGGACTTCCTTGTTGACCTCCGATAAACAAGCACATGCAAATTGTAACTATGTCTGGCACCTGAAACTAAATTCTGTTTGATCCTATTAATACACTCATAATGAATGAATTACAAGTTTATCTTTACGGATAACAGAAGTGGAAAGGAGAATCAGCTTCTTCTTCTGTCTACCCAGAGACATCTACATAATTGATGATTCCTTCACTCCATTTTTCTCTTCTAACATTCCCCTTATTCTAAGTAAAATGTGTATTTACTGGGTTTCACAAGAATGTAACCA
>CAUYRT010010747.1:0-14510 GCA_963574885.1 Lepilemur ruficaudatus
ACTTTGGTGGTGGCAAAACAACTGGCTTTGGCATGATCTACGATTCCTTAGATTATGCAAAGAAAAATGAACCCAAACATAGACTTGCAAGGCATGGCCTGTACGAGAAGAAAAAGACATCCAGAAAGCAGCGAAAGGAACTCAAGAACAGAATGAAGAAAGTCGGGGGGACTGCAAAGGCCAATGTTGGTGCTGGCAAAAAGTGAGCTGGAGATTGGATAACAGCCGAAGGAGTAAAGTTTCTGCAGTGGCGTTATCTGCCGCCATCGTTGTGGATTTTTCACAAGAAGATTAATATACTTAAAAACTTAAAAAAAAAAAAAATACCAGATGGAAACCAGAGGGCAAGGAAGCCCCAGGGAAGTATTTTGTGGAGGCCAGGGCCCCAGGCCCAGAGCCGGGCATGTCTGCGTAGCCGTCGTGAGTGGCCGGCGCAGCCCGGGACAGCGAGGTTTTCCTGAGAGCTGGAAAACTCGCGCGCTGCCGTTGCGCCAGGCCTGCTGAGCGCGGGTGCCGGCGCCCGCTGCTCCAGCTTCACTCGCACCTTCCTCCCCTTCGTGGCAGCGGCTGGCAGATGGGGCGGTGCCTGCAGGGCCCAGGTTGGAGCCTAAATCCAGACGACCGAGTCTCTGTGACACACCACAGGCACCACACAAGTATGCACCCTGAATGGCACTTGGGCCCTGCATTCTTCTTGGTGTAGACTGAGCTACTGTACCTCCAGGTATCGGGGCTGCCTGACGCCCACCTGAGAAGGAAGAGAAAAATCGGGAACCCTAGAATCCATCCCCTGGTGGAGGAACTCGCCCCCGTTCCTGCGCTGCCGTAGCAGCTCCCACCAGGCCCTATGCTCCGCACGGACTGCACTCTAACAGAATTGCTGCCATCCTAAAAACACCTGACGCTTTCCTCGTGCACACAGAAAGTGAGTCCACACTCCTGTTCTCCAATGCTGCGGTTCCTTTCTCACCTCCACAACGTCCTCCACCTAAAAACCATTCCAGCAACGTCTAAATAGTCACAATTTCCTGCATTTTCCCTTCTTAAGTCTTGGCTCCAGCGTGAATACCCCTCCTGCACCTGCGGTCACTTGATGAAATCCTGCCTTTCCCTTAAGGGCCAACTCAATCCCAGCCTGCCTCAAACTCCCTCTCTCGGTTTTCCCAGGAGGAAAAAAACATCCCTTTTTATCTTTCATGTTCTAATATAACTGTTGCCTGCTTGATGCTTGTGATTTATGTATGTGTTTGTCTCCTTTACAGACCATAGATATCACCAAAATAATTTTCATTTCTGAATCTTTAATGTGGTGTTTTGCATGCAGTAGATACTTACTAAATATTTGTGCGATTGGAGAAAATCCATTTGGAATCTTTTTGAAAAGTATGCCAACAAAAAAACCCAAAAACCCCAAAATCTGTTAAATAATTTAAAGAGGTTCATTCTGAGCTGAATGTGAGTGACCAATGGTCTGGGGAATCCACAAACCCAAAAGCCTTGAGTAAGTAAGGGGATCCAAAGGTTGTTGGGTTACAGTCTGGTTTTATACATTTTAGGGAGACAGGAATTACAGGTAAAAACCATAAATCAATATATGGAAGGCTACATTGATTTGGGCCCAAAAGGTGGGACATCTCAAAGGGCGGAGGCTTACAGATGACAGGTGGGTTCAAAGATTCTTCGGTTTGTAACTGGCTAAAGAAATAAAGCTTTGTCTAAGGGCTTGGAATGTCTTAAGATAAAGAAGTCTGTCAGAGACAAGCCGCAGTGTACAGACTTGCTCAGGTCATCTGCTAAGCAAATTGGTGGCCTGCAGGTGTGATTGAAACTTTGCCTTGGACTGCCTTAGGTCCTGTTAATGACTTAGTATCTTATTGCCACAAGGAGTCTGTTCTTGTGATTTCTGTTTTAACGTTAATGCTGGTCAATTGTTGTGTCTAAACTCCGAAAGGGAGGGAGTATAATGAGGTGTGTCATGGCTGCGAACTCAGTTTTAAGGATTTTCTGGGGTCCTCTTGGCCAAGAGGGGGTCAATTTAGTCATCAGGGGACTTAGAATTTTATTTTTAGTTTACAAGTAACTCTCATAAAATTTGGGAAAAGAGAAGGCTCTGTTGCTCCATTTTTAATTTAGAGAAATCAATATATGGAAGGTATACATTGGAATACCTCCTTTTTTAAATTTCAAAACTTCAAACTTCTCCCAGTAGAGGGATATGGAGTAATAGGAGACATAACTTGGGGTATGGTGGCATAGGAGGCAGGTGGGTTTTCTCCCTGCCCTGTATGAATCATGGTTAAAAGAAGATGAAGAGAGCTGTGCTGGCTTTAGTCTGCATCGGAGGCTGGGGCTCCGGGAGGTGGCTCCTGCCTTCTGCATTGCACAATGAAGGCAAAAGAATCTGGTTCTTGCAGAAGGCTTTGTGACTTTCCATGTCAAAGTCAGCGTGGGCTGTGGAGACTGAGGGTCTGGCCCTCCCTAAGGTGCCTATTGAGAGGGATAGGGGGACAGGAGGAGATTCTCTCCAGGATGTTCATGTACACAGAACTCCCAGCAGGAGAGGGTAAGATGCCAGGATCCCTGCTCCCCTTTCGCGAGCCTTCTAGCCAAAAGTTTATTTTCAAAAATGTCTTCATCTTTATTACTGAATTACTTAGGACGCTTTGCTTCCCTCCAACATAATCTGGAAAATGTGGGCCACCGCCTTCACCGAGGTGGGCTTCAAAGCCTCAGCCCCCCACAGCTCTGCTCTCTCAAGTGCTCTGGGAAATTGCTGGGTATTTCCTATTCCTCTGACCTGCTCCCTGCTGCTGCCCAGAACATTTGGGGACTGTTCCTCCTGGTCTCTCCCTTCTCTAAGCAGCAGCTTAGAAACAATATCCTGTGTTTGTGTAGCGTGTTCCAGCAAGACTTCCAAATGCCCTTTGCAAACATCAGCCCATCATTTCTGCACGCTCCCTTTTCTTCCCGTGTCCTGGCAGGGAGGAGGTAGGAAGAGTACAATGTCTGGAGGAGCAGGGGAAATTGCATTTGGAATATAAAATAGGAGGTTGGAACATGGGAAAGGTCAGAAAGCTTAAGCTCTTTATTTCAGAATCAAGTTCCTTCCGGGATTTCCCCATCTTTCAGGTTCTGGCCACCTGGCTGCTTTCTTGGTGGCATTTCAGGATGGTGTGACTGCCTTGTAGCAGTGTGGGGAGGGCAGGCTCACTGTGTTTTGCCAGCCTAGTGAAGGCCCGACCTTCAGCCTCCCTAATCTGAAAATCCAAAATCCAAAATGCTCCAAAATCCAAAATGTTTTGAGCGCTAACAAGATGCCACAAGTGGAAAATTCCACACCTGACCTCACGTGAGGGATCACAGTCAAAACGCAGGCACATACTACACAGTTTATTCAGCATCCCAAAGGGCAAAGAGACCCTCACAGCCCCCTTCAGCTGCCATATATCTGTCCTGCACATGCCTAGATCCCCTCGCAGGTGATAAGTGGCATTAGTGCAGGCCGGACGTGCCAACAGCAGGTTCCCCACAGTGCCCCGCATAGGGCCGAGACCTGTGTGCATTAGTCACTGTGGTTTTTTGCTCATTCTGTGCTCTGTGGTGCAAAGATATTGTTTAAAATCTCAAAAAGGTCACGTACCCCATGGGTGGCAGTGGTAAGAAAAGAGGGCACGTTTATGTTTCTCTATAGCACAGAAAGTCAGGCTGTCGGAGGAGTTGCGCAGCAGGGTGAGCGTGGAGCATCTCACAGAAGAGCACGTGGTGTTGGCGCGACACTCCGTGTGACGTGAAGAAACAGAAGCATGGGCTGTTCAAGTACTGTGCTAAAAGTTATGAACAGAAGTTAATGAAAAACAGAAAACACTACACAAAGGTAAAAATGAAGATCTTGATTATGTATTGAAAGAGTGCATCCTTCATTGTCTCAGTGAACACGTGCCACTTAATGGTATGCCGACCGTGAAACAAGGGAGGATCTATCATCATGAATCGAAACTGAAAGGAAACTGTGAATATTCAACAGACTGGTTGGAGAAGTTTAAGGAAAGACACAACATTCAATTTTTAAAGATTCATGGTGATGAATCATCTGCTGATCACAGAGAAGCAGAGAAATTCATTGACAAGTTTTCCAAAGTAATTGCTGATGAAGCTCTGATTCTAGAACAACCTAAAATGCTGCTACAAAAATCACCATGTTGGCGTTATTGCTCCAGAAAGACACTGAACACAGCTGATGAGACAGCCTCTATGGGGGTTGAGGGTGCCCAGGACAAAATGACTGTGCCGCTGCAGCAGGCGAGCGCATGTGTGAGCCTCTGTGACCGGCAAAGCCTGCAGTCCTCACTGCTTCCGAGGAGTGAATTTCTTACCCATCCGTTATTACGTTAACAAAACCGCGCGGATCACCAGGGACATCTTTTCTGATTGGTTGCACAAGTATTTTGTGCCAGCAGCTCGTGCTCACTGTAGGGAAGCTAGACTGGATGACATCAAAAGAGACATCCCTGCCTTAGTCCAGAGGTTGTCCAGTCATGCACAACTGTGTCTTTGGTCCCCGTGTCCCAAGTGTTGGCAGCAGCACACATGGCATCCCTCGGGCCAACTCCTTTTGAACCCTTCTGCACCCATGCCTCTGTTTGTTGCTGCTAGCTTGCTGTTCAAGAAAGTGTATGTACATATTTAAATAAATAAATAAAAATGAATACAAATATCTATTCTTCATTGATCTAAGGACATCCTGGTCACATGGCTGAATTGATGAAGTCACATTTAAGGGAAAGAACATGGCATAAATACTATTTTTGATGAGAATTTTAGCTGCAGAATGAACAGAACGATTGCCAAGGAATAACAAAAGCCATTGCTACTGCGCTACTTAGTTGCCCCAAACACATTATTTTTTCACTATATTAATGGTTCCTCATATTTTTTACTGTTAAGTACTTATGTATAAGTGTAAGAAAGTGATTGCTTATCAGCAGCGTATAAATTCAGAGTCAGGAAGGATGGTGATGCCAAATAAAATTGTCCACATGGGCTGCTGAGATATGACACTCTTGCTTTCTCATGGTTCAGTGTATACAAACTCTGTTTCACACACAAAATTATTAGAAATAGTGTATAAAATTATCCTTAGGCTATGTTTATATATTTTCTATAATATGTACATTTCTAATATATTTATATATTTTATATAATATTATATATTTTTGTTACAATATAACATGTATTATATTAATATTTTATATACTATTATATAAAATTACCTTTATTTATGTTTCATATACACATATGAAACATAAACTTTGTGTTTAGACTTGGGTCCTATTCCCAAGATGTCTCATTATGTATATGCAAATATTTCAAAATCTGAAACACTTCTGGTTCCAAGCAGCTTGGATAAGGGATACTCAACCTATATTATTGAAAATACGACTTTATTTCACATAGAACAGACTGCATGCATTTAGGAAACCTGCTATAATTCCAACTTAGCTAGAGGAAGTAAGCACCTACTAGCTTAAATACATTAACTCATGGATCTTCCTTATACTTCCCATTTTGTAGATGGAAAACTGAGGTCTCAGAGATGAGCCAGACACCCAAGTCCACAGCTCTTTCCACTGGACTGTGGCTACATGTTCTGCTGAATTTGACAGGACAGTTGAAATTTAGGCTTGAAGACCACAAAGGTACCTATGTGCCTCTCTACCTCGACTGCCTGTTTCTGGGCCTGGGAATAGTTATGTGGATGTGTCCAGCTTCCAGCTGCTTGGCCTTCTACCTTGGCCCTGCTACTGTGAGTGTCTCTAAAGATCAATCTCAGACGTTCCTACTCTCCCCTCGGCCTTCACCCATCTGGGCTTAAATCTTAGAACTTAGACCTAGAAGTTCACGTGGCTCTTATCTCAAACTGCAGTGTGCTCTGTTCAGCACAGCCAGAGGAGTATTGTTAGGGCTAAGCTCAGATCACCACGCATACCTGCTCAAAGCAGGGGACTGGTGCCCTTCTAATACGTACCAAAATAAGGAGACTCTTGAACCTTCAGCACTGCGTAGTACAGCCTTGATCTACCCAAAGTTTAATCCCCACCCTTCCTCTTCCTACGGCCTATGCTCATGTTCCAACCCGGCCTCTTGCTGGTAGTTTGGAATGCCTCAAACCTTCCCACTCCACGTGTCCATGTCCTCCGGCACTACTTCCCATCCCTGGAACGCCCTCCCCAAGCCCCATTACACCAGGTGTGTATTATTCTTGCTTCAAGGCCTCCTTCAAATGCCACTTGCTTCATGAAGACTCCCCGACGGCTCCATTGTATACACCTCCTCAAGACCCCTAATCACAGCCTTTCTCTTGCAGAATTCACGCGATGCCATCCTGTAGCAAAACTCTTTGTCTTATCCAAATGCTACTTATAAATTCCTGAAAAACAAGCCTGTGCCTCCTTTTGAAAATATGTATTTCCACAGTGCAGACCGTGGTACCCGATGCACAATAGCTGTTGAATAAGTGTCAGTTACATGGATGAATATTTGCACCACTCAGCGCTCAAGAAATGTCTGTCGAAGCTGAGTTGTCACTGACCCCCAACACTGCTGCTCCAGTGCGACTTCTCCAGCTAACCTCCAGTTTTGTATTCCAGATGCCTCCCAGAACGTACATGGCACTGTCTTACCTTCCCTGGGAAGACAGCAGATCAGAAACAGAACTAATGCTCCCCCAACCCCAGCCAGAGTCCTCACGTTTGTCTGTGCCTCGCAAATCCTCCCAGTCTGTACTTCTGTAAGAATGACTTCATATGGGCTTTGAGGGGCATCAGAAACTTGAATGGTAGCCACGTTCCCAGCACCTAACATCCACTGATGAATCAGTATCACGAAATTATAGCATGTCAGAGCCTGGAGCGACCTCGCCCAACCCCTTCATTACAGAAACCGAGCTCCCCAGGGGATTTGCTCAGAGCCCGGGGTGGAACCATCACAAGACTCCAGTCTTCTCACTCTTGGCTGAGGCCTTTCTGTCCCCAATAGGTCTGACGTGACCTTTCTAAGCTCCTTTGTTTTTCCAGGTGCTGCAGGTGCTTATTCCGCGGGCTGCTGAGACTCCTGCCTGCGACTCCCACGGAGCGGCGGCCCAGGGCAGGTCCAGAGAATCTGCGGCATGGGGCTTAGGACAAGCCGCTGCCTTTTCCAGAGCAGTCTGCTAGAATGTAAGCTGCATTCGCCCCAGTGTCTGAGGAGCCTGTTTCTCTAGAAACCTCTAGCAGTTTGCTGGTAGGAACATTCCATTCTAACCAAGTAGCAAATTCAAATTCTCTTCATTTTCTCTAATGTCCCCCACAAAGCTAAAGACAACCTAGGATACTTTGGGGCTTTGGATAGTTAATTCATAAAGAGTCGTTTAGGCCAGGAGTAGAAGTAAGCAAAAGTCCAGGGAACGTGGTTTGAACCACACGATATGCACTTGGGCCAAATCGTCGAAGCTCCCAGGTGGTTCCCAGAGCTGCTCGGACTGGGAGTTGCTCTCGAGCACCTGGCCTGCTGAGCGGAACAGGCCAGAGAGCCCTTCCGGCCAGCGCCTTTCTCTCCCAGGCAGGGGGATGGGAGAGAAAGACCATTTTTGAGCACTTGCTATATACTTGATGTATTTGAGCTCACTGGATTTAATCCTCTCAATAACCCTGTGTGGAAGTATCCTCATTTTACAATAAGAGAACTGACACATAAAAAAGTGTCCTTGTTCATTCAGGCTGCTGTAACAAGAAGCAGAGCCAGGCTTCAAGCCCAGCTCTGTCTCTGGCTCCAAAGTCTAAGCTTTTTCTATTTCACCAGTGGTTTTCTTCCTGCCTGCAGCCTTTCCTCCTTCCTTCCTTCCTCTTTCTTTCCTTCCTTCCTTCCTTCGTTCCTTCGTCCCTTTTTGAGAAGCCAAATGCTTTAACTGAAATGACATTTCAAACTGAGTATATAAGACATGTAAGTGCAGAACTGCTTTGCTTATTTATAATAGACAAAAATGGGAAAGACCCAGATGTCCACCAACAGGTAAAGAAATAAACGGTGGTGCATTCGTACAGTGGAGTTCAACTCTGCAATAAGGAAGCATGCAGAGCATGGGAGACCCTAACATCAGCATGCCAAGAGAAGGACGCCAGACACGAGAGAGTACGTTCCGTGTGGCTCCCTTCACATGAGAGTTTGGAAAAGACAAGCCCAGTCCATGGTGACAGAGGTGGATCCTGGGTGCTGGGGCAGGGGTGCTTATTGCGCAGAGACACAGGGGACTTGGGGAGCTGTGGACATGGTTCTCTATGTTGATAGTGATGGTGACATCTACATTTGGCAAAACTCATTGAACTGCACACTTAAACTGAGTGCACTTTGTGTATGTAAATTATACCTCGGTAACTTTTTTTTTAAAGCAGAGCTACTTTCATTGAGGAAGGGGTGCCCCAACCCACCCTACCCCCCTAATGATATTTTGACACCCAAAGGGACCTTGGGATTGCTCTGTAGAAATTTACGGAACCTGTTTGACCACACCGAGCTGCCTCACGCAGCCATAAATATCGCCCAGGCCGTTCAGGCGTTGCAAAGGACACACGATCTGTGCAAGTTGCAGTAAACCACTGCAACGTGTGCTTTCTAGTCTTGCTCTGTGGCCCAGGCCGCAGTGCAGTGGTGTGCTCATACCTCACTGTGACCTCGAACTCCTGGGCTCCAGGGATCCTCCTGCCTCAGCCTCTCAAAGTGCCGTGGGTGCAAGTGTGCACCACCGCCCAGCCCACATTCTCACTGAGGGTGTGCGCTTTCAACTAGAGCAGCCCTGCCGTGGACGAGAAGAGGCTTCCAGTCCGGTTTCATTCTCTGTGCTGTGAAAAGAATGATAATGTAGAGTTAGGAGTTGATAAATGAAACTCATGAATTCTGTAAGTGTGTGTGTGTTGGGTATAAATTTACTTCACAACACTTAGATGCAGGAAACGTTCATGTTTTATTTTCCTAAATCAGACAACATCCAGCTCCCAGACTGCACTGGCAGAGCAGTGGGACATCAGGGTTACTGTAGCCAGGGCCCTGCAGGATCCTGGGGACATGAGGAAGTGCCTCTGAGCCCACCTGGCCGTGGGGGGCCTGGCAGTCCATTTCCAAGGTCCACCGCTCTGCTCCCAGGCTGGGCAGGGCACCCTGAGGCAAGGCCCCACACACAGCCACCTAGCGCGCTGCCGCCTTGAGCAGCCTTGGAATCCTGGTGCCACCCCCCGCTCCCACCACTGCAGGGGGCTTTGTCTCTGCCCCGCTAGGGACCCCCAACACCCTGCCTTCTCTCGGGGTTGAGGAACCTCACTTCTCTCCTTCCCACCCTCCCCATCGCCCTCTCTGGCCAGGCTGCTGGTTGTCTCCTCTGATCCTTCTCCAGGGCAACCAGCCTTACTCCTCACCATGGGCCCGAAACACCAGCCCTGGTGGGGATGGCTGGGGCAGGGGTCGGGGAGGAGCAGAGGGGAGGAGAGAGGGGACAGCACATCTCAGTCTTGCCTCTGGTGGGAGTGGGGGAAGGAGACTTTTTTCCACTCTTCCCTCATGAATCCACAGCAGGAACAGAAGGCCGAGCCAGGAGTGAGTTTCTGTCAACCAACTGTGCATGAGAGTTTGTATTTATATTTACGTAAGATCCATGAGCTAAAGAACTGTGTTTTTCTCACGCACAATCGTATCCCCTGCATTCAGCTTGGAGCAATATAGGCGACTGATTAGATACTGGATGAATGAATGAGTGTTTTTAGAGATGGGGTCCTGCTATGTTGCCCAGGCCTGGGCAGTGACTATTCACAGCCTTGCCCTCCTGGCCTTAAGCCATCCTGCCGTCTTAGCCTCCTGAGTGGCTGGAACTGCAGGTACAGGTTACCTCACCCAGCAAGAAAATGTTAAGATAAACAATATTAGGACAGATACAGAAAAGTCAGAGTGGTTACCAGCACTGGATGTGTGGCTGGCTGCGGGTAGGTGACTGGTTTCTCAGGACACATCTTTCTCAATCTAGTGGGAAAATTTCTTAAACATTTCATCAGGAATAAATGATATTCCCACAAGGAGATGTGAATTACATCCAGCAAAAACGTTCTATGTCAGACCAGGTTGAGAACAATTTTTTGAGGCTTTCCTCACACTGCAGGAAGTTCAGGGAAGGAGGAAAAGAATATGCAAACTGAAGTCCACACAGATCAGAGGTGCTTCCTGGAAGCCAGAGGTCCTCAGAACAACATTTTCTTAAAAGCAATTTATTTCCTCCTTACTCACTAAACTAATGTTAAAGGAAGATCTTTGGTTTCTCCGCAGGAAACACAGCACCAGAGCACAGTGAAGCAGACCCGGCAGGAGCGGGGGCGGGGGCTGCCTGGCACGGCCCCAGGGAATGGCCTGGAGCCGCCGGGACCCTGCCTCAGACCTGTGAGATCAGAATCTTGGGGTGGATCCCAGTATCCTTGCGTCCTTTTTTTTTTAAAGTTCTAGATGAGTAGTTCTCAAACGTGAGTGTGGAGCAACAAGATCACCTGGCGGGCTTTGCAAACACAGATTGCTGGGCCCACTCGCAGAGTTTCTGATTCAGCAGGTCCAGAGGAAGGCCTGAGAACTCCCATTTCTAACGAGTTCCTGGGTGATGCTGATCTAGAAGACTCTATCACAAAGTCAAGAACTGCCTGACAGTGATGGGCCTCTAGTTGAGCTCGCATGTTGGAATCACTTAGGCACTCGTTAAAACTATAGACCCTGACTTATAACTGTAATTTGAAATGGGAAATGTGACACTGTTTACTCCTTGCACAGTTTTCACTGAAATTGAACTGATCAAAGAACAAAAAAGACAAACTTATCCTACTGTTGCCCATGCTGGAAGATTCCACACAGGATGTTGACTGAAAGGGAAAGGGCAGTAGGAGAGGAGGAGGGTCCCGCCGGGACAGAATTCGCAGGGAAGTCTGGGCAGGCGGACGGGTGTGTGGACCACAGTGGCCATGGCCAGCCCAGAGGGAAAGCTGCAGCGTCTGTGAGTTCACAGCGAGATGGGAGTGGTGGTCCCCCTCATTTGAAGGCAGTGGTTATGTAGAACACGCAGGACCTCGGCTATTGGAGGTAAGACAGACACCTCAGGCTCAAATTTGGGACCCCCAAATTCAGTAATTTATAAAAAGAATGTATTTTCAAAATTTTAAGTTTTTAAGTAATTATACACTTATAGGAAGGTGCAACATTGGTACACCCAACTGCTCCCCGTGTCGACACCTTATAATCCTATAGTACAATAACAAAACCAGGAATTTTTTTTTTTTTGAGACAGAGTCTGACTCTGTTGCCCAGGCTAGAGTGCCATGGCATCAGCCTAGCTCACAGCAACCTCAAACTCCTCCTCAAGCGATCCTTCTGCCTCAGCCTCCCGAGTAGCTGGGACTACAAGAATGTGCCACCATGCCCAGCGCTAATTTATATATATATATATATATATATATTTTAGTTGTCCAGCTAATTTCTTTCTATTTTTTTAGTAGAGACGGGGTCTTACTCTTGCTCAGGCTGGTCTCAAACTCTTGAATTCAAACGATCCTCCCGCCTCGGCCTCCCAGAGTGCTAGGATTACAGGCGTGAGCCACCGCACCCGGCCAAATCTAGGACATTGATATCAGAACATTATATTAACTGGGCTACAGATCTCCATTTCTAAACCTATATTCATTTGTATATAAATATATGTATATAGGTGAATGCAGTTGAAGACAAATAATTTTTTAATGTGATAATATTAAAAATTGAAATTAATGCAAAAAGTCCACAATGGAAAAAATATCGAAATTTAAAATAAAGACAGACTCCATAAAAGCTCTGTGCTAACCACATTGGGGGCTTGAAGCAAAAGGAAATATCAGTAACATTTTGTGCATCCTGGATTTTTCACATTAATTTTAATTTTTAGAAATATTGCATTAAAGGCTGATTTATCTTGACAGCTGAGCTTTTTGAGCCCCTTAGGTTTTGTGCCCGAAATTGGTGCCTTGCCGGCTGCACCCTGGCCTTGGCTGCCGAGGCCTGCAACGAGGGCGCCCTGACAGTCAGTCTCTGTGTGGCACCTGCCTGGAGGCAGAGAGGGGAGCATGAGCCTCTCCTGCTGTTCTTCTCTGCTGCCATCTGCTCCACTTTTTGGGCCAGCAGGCTGGCGCTGGCACCGTGAGCAGCCCCAGCTACGAGCTGCAAGACACAGGGCTTGCTTCTGGAAGCAGATGGGTGACAGCAGTCAGCTTCTCTGTCCCATCCCTCCAACTGCCCGGCCCCTCCGGAGTGGAGCTCACCCATAGCTGAATGTCACACATTCAGCCCCACCTGTGTGCCAGGGACTTTGAAATGACAGTGATTCAGCTGAGTTTTTCTTTCCTGGAGAAGTGAGTTTAACACTAGGATTTCATCCCATCTCTCTGGGTATGCCCGGGCTGCCATGACAGCGTGCCATAGGCCTCAGGGTCCAAGTCCTAGATCTAGGTGTCTGCAGGGTGGGTCCTCCTGAGGCCCTCTCTGGCCTGCAGGTGGCCGACTCCTCCCTGTGTGCTCACGCGGCCTGTCTTCTGCCTGTGTCTGTGTCCTGATCTCCTCTTATAAGGACACCAGGCATACTGGGTTAGGGCCCACCCTGATGACCTTGCCTTACCTTAGTTAGCTCTTTAAAAGCCCTGTCTCTAAAGACAGCCACATTCTGAGGTACTGGGGGTCAGGACCTTGATAGCAATTTGTGTGGGGACACAATGCATGGCACCCACTTTCTGACAAAGAAGCCCACTATGGGAAGCGAAATGAAGAGAGCACATGACAGAAATGTCCTGTCATTGACAGTGAATCCAGCTGCTTCCAGATTTCTTTTCTTCTTAGTGGCGCTGGGGGCTGCAGTGTCTGCCTTGCGTGTTCCTCTCCCTCCTCTCTCCATGCTTGACTCATGCAAAGCCAGCAGGGTCCTTCTCCAGGACTCTTCTCTTGGAGCTGCAGAGGAAGGTGACCTCGTGCTTCCAGAGTGACAGTGCTCGAAGGGTGTGCTCTGGGGCCATCAGGAGCCCCACCCCCAGCACAAGGAACACTCAGAGGGGACCCAGGGCTGCAGGGATCCAGTGAGCCTGTCACAAGGCCCCCTCATTCCCACATGCATGTACAAGATTCTTGTTTTTGCTCAAGTTAACTCAGGTTGTGTTTCTGTCATTCACAACATAAAGAGTCTTGACTTACATGGTTCTTAGAAGTGGTGGGAAGCCCTTATACACAAACCAGAGCCTATTATTTCATCTAAGTTGAGGTCCTAGAGAATTCATTCGTTTCTAAAGATGTCAGACAGGTTTCTTGCCATGATGGCTTCCTGTTCTGCACTTGAGGTAAACTGTTTAACAAAGTCAAACAAATATAAAATAGCATATACTCAAACTGAGAATTTGAGACAAGAAATATTCTGAAAGCTAATAAAAAAAACCAAGCAGAACAAAGTAGGGGATTAAGGAAGATGGCAGACGAGAAAAACTGCCAGCCAGAGTGTCTCCGCAAAACAGACAGATTTTAGAAGAAAGCGGAAGAAATACGCAAGCAGACAAGCATACATCGGACGAGGGTCCGAAGGAGGCGTTCCTGAGACTACAGGAGACTCCACGGGAGGAGGTTGCGGAGGAGAACTGGAAGGAGAAAGCCCACAAGAAGCTTGGAGACTGGCCACAAGGGTAGGTGGAGCGGCTAACTTTCCCCTCCCTTGCATCTCGGACTGCTGGTGGACTCCTGGATGGTTGGAGAGACCTGCTAACACCAGCCCAGAGTCGGCTGCCGCCAGTGAGTGGTGAGCCGCTTGTGGACACAGCACTAGGCTCCCAGCTCCCCCAGGACACCTCCCAGCCCACAGACTCAAGCCGATCAGCAGGCGCCATATTGCCTCATTCTCCCCTCCCCCTTCCCTACCCATGCTGCCGAGAGAGACAATTTAGCCACCACTCGGAGGCATCTCCAGGAAACGGAACCTTTCTGTTTGGGGCCCTACAGCAGACTGAGGGATACTCAGACTGTGAGCTCCCTACCCAGGTGCTGCTGGCCTGATGACTCCAGGAAAACAGGGCAGATCCCAAGGCTGAGAGACATCGACCCAGTTTGAGCACCCTGTGGGTGACTTAGGATGGACATGCCTCTTCCTGGCGGGGTCAGGGTTTGAATTCCAGGGCCCAGGGGTCAGACCTGCAGAGCAGACCCAGTGTACCCAAGTCTTGCACTGACCTGGGGCAGAGAAGGCGTATTCATGAACATGTCTACTAAGTGTGTGTGCCTTCAGGGGTGGATCAGCGTGCTTAAGGGCAACTCTCCTTGCAGGGGAGGGCCGTGTCCCCTGCCCAGGCTGCTATCCTGGGCAGGGAACCTCCCAGTTTGCATCACAGCCAGGGGAGACTGGCTGGTGTGAGGTCCTGTCTGCTGGCAGAGGCCCAGGAGAAACCACAGAGCTGGGA
>CAUYRT010010750.1:0-28334 GCA_963574885.1 Lepilemur ruficaudatus
ATGGATTCTGTCTCATTTGACTTCACATTCTCAACATATTGTATATTTCTTGCCTTATACTAATTAAAATATTTTCCAACTGGTAAATGAAGTGATAATTACTCCTTGTCTGACTGTCTTCATAGTTTCTACCACCATATAAAAACAACTTTATTCTGAGCCTATTAGAATCTTGCACTTCCTTACTGAATGGTATGGCCCTGTCCTGTATACAATGGGATATAGTAAGTTACAAAGAAGCAAGATCTTCCCTCTAGAAATTTAGGAAAGGGTGTAAGTGATCATTAGTCATTGGGTTTAGATTAGGTAGCATCCCATATTCTTCCCCAACTCCAAAAGGTATTTCAGCACTGATGGATAATTGCTAGGTTTTTTTTTCATGTAAACAAAATTTTATCCTGGAACTTCAACCATATACATGAATTTTTTTCCTTTTATTCAATATTGTACAAATGGATGTGTATCTTTTCCTTTAGGACTGTGAGAAGACAAAAGTAAGCTTAAACCAATTTTACCACTGTAAGTTCAGCGAGTCCTGTTGAAACAGTTTTTGCTTGCTTTTTACATGTTGAGATCTAATTACAATTGCTTTATAACAGAATGTCATTTTATGAATTTCATCTCCTCCTGATGGTTCTCTTTTCACGGTGTGTGTAAAATTATCAGCTCTATTTGTCTTTATTCCCTGCATCAGGACTACTTCAAAGAACAGTAATTAATATTTGGCAGATGACAACTAATACATTTTCAAGATGAAAATATATTTTAAAGGATGCCAAAGGCTAAGAAGACATCTATTACCTATTCTTCATTGCTTCACATCTAAGTGCAGAAACACTCAGAGGTAATAGAACAACAACAATAAAAATAAAGATAAAGCCTTCCTTCATTGAATATAGTGTTATCTTTTTTTTTTTTTTTTTTTTTTGAGACAGAGTCTTGCCCTGTCGCCCAGGCTAGAGTGCCGTGTTGTTAACCTAGCTCACAGAAACCTCAAACTCCTACGCTCAAGCAATCCTCCTGGCTCAGCCTCCTGAATAGCTTGATCTACAGGGACACACCACCACACTCCTCTAATTTTTTTCTACTTTTAGTAAAGATAGGGTCTTGCTCTTGTTCAGGCTAGTCTCGAACTCCTGAGCTCAAGCAATCTCCTGCCTCGGCCTCCCAGAGTGCTAGGACTACAAGCGTGAGCCACTGCGCCCAGCCTAGTGTTATCATTTTTAAACAAGAAAAAGTTGGTAAACAGTGCCCTTTATGAAAAGATCCAACCCTGTCCATTTTTCTTACTGCTGCATGACTAATGACTCGCACAATGCCTAGGCTATAGGAAGTGCTTAATAAAATTTGTTGAATGAAAGAATAAATAAAACGATGAAGAACAATGCAAAAAAGGAACACATCACAGTCTCTTTCTACAGAGATACAGTCTATAGAAAACAGATGTATAATAAAAAGTTAACCACAATATTCCTCAGGGAATAAGAGAACAGTGAGATATGCTAGGAAGGAGAAACTACCAAGTAAAGAAAATTGTGGAAGTTAACTTAGATAAACTTTGCCCCTCTCAATATTTAGGTAGGACCAGCCTTCCTAAATAAGGAAACCATTTATATCAGTTTACCAGAAGAAAAATACACCAAACACATGCACACGCACAGTAAGAACAAATGAGCCTTTTTTTAAACAGAGAAAATGGAAATTGTTTATGGAAAAAGCAGTGTGACTAAAACTTCTACAGAGATTAAGAGTAACCTGAAGTCAACCCAAAGATGTCTGTTTTGTTCCATCACCCTCGTTATAATCATGTCAGCTGTGTGGCTGCCTTTACAAACCATAGCAAGTAGTTTCCATTGGCTTAGGAGACTTTGTTTTGGGGTATTGAGTCCTCTCAGGAAATGGAAGTGATGGTGTTGCTTGAGGGATCAAGGATTGAACTCAAAGACGGCAAAATGGTCTGGAGCCAGAATTCAGAATTTAGGGGTACGAGTTTAGAGTGATGATTAGCCTTGATATGAGGGGTTGGGGGGCTAGTTTGGGGAATTCCAAAGAAGCTCTGGTCCACTTTGAAGGGAAACCTTTTGTTGAGCATGTACACTGAATGTGGTCTACTTATTAATTTGGATAGGGGAATGTGGTTTAAATTCATCAAGCTATTCTCTTCTATTTGGTTTTCATGTTTTATATCAAGCTCATAATCTTGAACATCAATAACAACTCATATTTATTGAATATTTAGTATTTACCAGTCCTAAGTGTTTTATACACCTCATCTAATTTAACCTTCAAAATTAAGACATAATTTCTATTGTTAGACATTATTCCATTTTTTATAGACGAGAAGAAAACAGACTTTGCTAGTTGAAATTAAGTAACTTTCCCAAAGTCATAAAATTATAATAGTAAGTAGTGACAATGGGATTTGTACACAGGCACTCAGGACCCCAAAACTACACCTCTTAACAAATCTCTTAATATTACAACCTCTTTGTATTTGTTCAATGAATGAATAAATAGTGCTTATTCACTGCTATGGTCTGCCTGTGTCCCCCAAAAGTCACGTGTTGAAACTTAATCCTGACTGCCACAGTGTTACTCTGCCCCCATGAATGGATCAATGCCCTTGTTAAAGGGGCTTGCGGGCATGGCTTCATCACTCTTCTGCTTTTTTGCATGTAAGGACATGCTGCTCCTCCCCGCCACAAGATTCCGCCTTTAAAGTGCCACCTAGGAAGCAAAGAGACCAAACCCTAACCTGCCCATGACTTGATCTTAAACTTCCCAGCCTCCAGGCCTGTAAGAAATGCATTTCTGTTCTTTATAAATTACACACGTTCAGGTATTCTGTTATGGCAGCACACAATGGACTAGACACCGAGCAGGTTTATCTTCTCGTTGGTTCATACCACATCTATTGACATTAATCTAAAAATGGCTTCCCAAAGCATCACCCTTTGCTTTGTAATAGCCACAAGGCTAAAAGGAACCATAATCTTTTAACTGTCTTAGAATAAGATATAATTTATACCATTGTATTGCACTCATTGCAGTGCTGTTCTTCATAATGTATACGGTAGTTCTAACCTTTCTCTCTCACAAGCTGCATGCTCTGTGGTCTACAAAGCTGAAAGATACTATTAAGATGAAAAAAAGATTATACCATTTGAGGGCAGAAGGCAGCATCTAAGTGAGACTATGGAAATGAAATTTTAATATGATGGATTTTATTTCTGCTACATCAATAGCCTTATTACAACAATCAGTTCATCACAATAATAGGTTGTCATAACTTGATGTTGTGAAACAGACTTGATATTGCCACTCTCTTAACAGCTTATTCATTGATTACCTTTTTACTTCCTTTCACAAAGAGAAAAATAGATGTGAGATATAGTGAACTAGCTTGGAAAAAATGAAATGCCATTATTCTCTTGAACAGATACTTTTAAAAGGTCTATTATGTCAAATGGCCTGTATATGGGGATCACATTTCTGAGTCAAAAATGTAACATATAGGGGACACAATGGTCAACAACAGGACTGAATATTATAAATTTCTGGTGTCAGAGAAATTCTCTAGTGTATAATATACAGCATAAAATACACACAGATCTTATATTCAAAATCTTTACCAGCTTACTGGAGAGACAAGATACTGAGTCATGAAGCAGAGAAAACCCAAGACTTTTATGATTATTATGAATGACAACACACACAGTCTTATGCAACATAAATATTCAGTCTTTTTTCACTAAATAAATATATTTAAAATACAAAATGTGTAGGAAAGACCATATGTGCCTTGAAGCAACAGAAAAAGAGCAATGCAATTAAAATAGCAAGCCTCATTTTTTAAGTCATTATAGTAGCCTGAATAATGGCCCGCAAAGATATGAAGTCCCAATCCCTGGAACCTGTAATCATTATCCTATTTGGAAAAAGGGTCTTTGCAGATATCATTGAGTTAAGGATCCTGAGATAGGAAAATTATTCTGGATTATCTGAGCTGACCCTAAAGGCAATCACAAGAGTCCTTGAAAAAGAGAAGCAGAGAGAAATTTGAACTATCCAGAAAAGAAGGCAATGACCAGAAGGTGGAGATTAGAGTGATGTGACTACAACCCAAAGAACGCCAATAGCCCATCAGACACTGGAAGACATGAGGGACAAATCCTCCCCTAAGGCCTCTGAAGGGAGTATGGCCCTTCTCACACCTTGATTTCAGCCTATGATACTATTTTAGACTTCTGGCCTTCAGAACAGTGAGAGAATAAATTTCTGTTGTTTTAAGCTATCCAGTTTGTAGTTATCTGTTACATTAGTCACAGGAAAATATAGTCATGATTAGATTTAAATATAGTATAATTGTCTAATTATCATTCTTCAAATACATATGTTTTTCTATTTAGCTAGATCTGGTAAAAATAACCTAATGAGAACTTTTTTTCATATATCATAAATAGAACTAGTACTCAGGATGATGCTGAAATATGTTTTTAAGGGAAAAAAACCCATCAAGTAAGTTTTATAACTATTTTAAAGATTGCCAACAAAGAAATCATATGTCTCAGCTGCTATGTATGACCATTATATTCTTAATATGGAAAATTGATTAATTTCAGCTTTCAAAATGCTTTAGTTACCTTCTGTTGCTGTTTCCATGGGAGAGTTTTCTATACCCAGTCCCCAGATGGGTACTTAAGAGATGCCGAGTGAGGTCCCCATCTCTAATAGCCTCTCTAGATTTATGGTACAAGGATTTTTATAAGATATAAACACTAAGGATGAAATAGTATTAGAAAAAAAATAAAGAAATATGAAAAGATTATTTCCAAGAAACTTACTCTGAAATTGCATTATAAGAATAGATGATGGTAGAAAAATATTGAATTTTTCTATTATTGCCTGAGGCCTTGGAAAAACACAATTTTTAATAATCCTGTTATAATATTCCAAAGTTTTATTTTTTATTTTCCATTACTTAACAATGAGGCTGAGAATTGCCCTTCTCAATAAATGAATGTTTAATATTCTTTTCTTTCAGAAAGAAAAAAAAATGTGGTCATTTTACCCACAGAATCAAAGTATTATTTAGGATTTATTTGGCACCTGTTAAAAGTTGCAAATCAATGGAGAAGACCTAATAATATAACAGAGCAGGTATTTAAAAGAACAGAAGAAAAGTTAAACACAGTGTATTTTTTCTTACAAATTTAAAAAAATACATAATCAAATATTGAGTGGAATATTTTTAAATTATGATTATCTTTATATTTGATAAATTAGTTTGGAATGGTTGACAATTTCTCATCACTTAAGATGACTTTGTTATTTTAATATTTGTCCCCAAACTAATAACTCAAGTTGTTCAAAGATATGAGGGCTGTTTAACTCATTTCACAATTAAAACATTGTTTGTGATAAGTAGAAAATATATTGTTTGGTTTCCTGCATAATTTCTCCATCCTATCTCATTGTTGCTAAATGGTAATTTGTATTTAAAATTCCAAAAAAGCACTATACTCTATAAAAATATAACTATTAAGTTATGATATGTCCATTTTAATTAAAATCATATTTAAAATGTGGTTTATAAAATAAGATGTTCTTTTAAAGACAGTATCCACCCAAATTTTTGTCAACTTTATTGAGGTATAACTTACATGCCTCAAAATGTGCCCATTTTAAATGTACATTTCAATAGTTTCAACAAAAGCGTATACCTGTGAGACTACCAGCATAAGATCTATAACATTTCTATCACCCTAATTTAATGCCCATCCCCAGCACTAGGTAATGACTAATCTGCTATCTGTCACTCTTAATTAAATTGGTCTTTTCTGGAGTTTCATATAATAAAGTCATACAATATGTACTCTTTTGTATCTGGTTTATTTCACTAAGCATATTTTTAAGATTTAACCATGTAGTTGCATGTATCAGTAGTTCATTTCTTTTCTATTGCTGAGTATTCCATTGTATAGATATACCACAATTTGTTCATTCATTTATCTATTAATGAACAATTTGGGTTGTTTCTATTTAATAGTTTGGGGCTCTTACAAATAAAGCTGTGAACATTCTCGTGATAGTCTTTGTGTGGTCATTATATTTTCACTGGGATCACAGGGCCATAGGGTAAATGTATGTTTAAGTTTATGAAAAACTGTCAAACAGCTTTCTGAAGTATTCTGAAATGTTTGTACCTGTTTATAGTGTCACTAACAACACATGAGAGTTTCAATTGCTCCACATTCTTGCCAACACCAGCATTGCCTATCTTTAATTTTAGCTATACTACTAGGTATATATGTCATGATTTTAATTTGCATTTCCCTGATAAACTAATGTTATTGAGCATCTTTTTATGTGCTTATTGACCATTTATATTTCTTTTATGAAGTTCTTGTTCAAATCTTTTGGAGAGCATTGACTCTCCATCTTGTTGAAAGATATATACCTACACCCTGGCACGGTGCCTGCCCCCACAGTAACTGAATGAATAACTGCTGGTCTTCCAAAATGTTATCTCATAATCGTATGAAATTAGTGCCTTAATCTAAGTTAATGGACAAACATTCAGCCAGAAAAAATTATTAGAAATGGATATCTGACAAAGACATAAAAACTGCTGGTGGGACTGCAAATTAGTGCAACCTCTGTGGAAAAGAATTTGGAGATTCCTCAAAGAGCTAAAAATAAAATTACCATTCAATCCAACAATAGCATTATTAGGCGTCTACCCAAAAGAGCATAAGACATTCTATACTAAAGACATCTGCAACCGAATGTTTATGGCAGCACATATTGCTAGGTCATGAAAACAACCCAAGTGCCCGTCAATTCATAAGTGGATTATTAAAATTTGGCATATGTTTACAATGGAGTATTACTCAATTTTAAGAAATGACAGAGAGCTAGCACCACTTATATTATCCTGGATTAAGTTTGAGCCCATTATTCGAAGTGAGGTGACACAAGACCGGAAGAATGGACCCCACTTATACTCGCCGTCAAATTGGTACTGACTGATTAACACTACGGTGCTCAAATGATGGTGGGGTTCACTAGGGATTCGGGGGTTGGGGGCAGACCCACATCTGAGGGATGTGGTGAGCACTGTGGAGGGGAGGGGAAGTAGTAGTAGTTGGGGAAGGGAATTAGGGGTCTCAATAGGGGAAAGGAAATCTTCTAAAACTGATTTATGTGAATAGCTGTACAACTTGGTAAATTTACTAGCAATCATTTAATTGTACACTTAAAATGGAGTAACGGCATGGAATGTAAATTATACTTCAATAAAGAAAAAAAAGAAAAAAAACTGTAAAGTGCCAAAAACACGGAAATATTAAAGAGTACACCATTCTGGGCTCTTTTATTATTTCACATAGACTTCTAGACTAGAAACATTGTATTTCTAAGAAAATGACTTTATAATATAGGAGGAGACATGATCGCTTCAAAAGCCAAACAATTTCATATCCATTTTTAACATTACTGACTTACCACAAAAGTGGTTTATTCTCTTAAAATTATTTGTCTGTACTTGATGAACCATTCCTCTTTGTCCTGTTCTGTCACTAGCAAAACACCTGATAAAAAGAAATTTTTAAACTTGATTCTTTAAGTTTTCAAAAAGACTAGAAACCTTGCTTTGGTGAGAAGGACTTACCATAAACGGGAAAAGGAATATGGAGAGAGAAAGTAACTGGAAATTATTTTTTAAAAGGATGAGTGATTATTGCTTTTAATTCAGCAGTAATAGTGTGAATCAATATTTGCCAACAAGCATGATGGAACATGACGAGCCCTGAAATATCTGGGTCCAATCACCAATTTCCAGCACACTGACAATGTTACACATCACAACGGGAATGTCGGTATTGAGTTTTGGGTGGCAAGCAACAGAAAGAGATTCTGGCAAACTCAAACTACAGGGAATTTATTGAAAGGGTACTAGAGACTCAGAATCTCCAGAAGGTTCAAGAACCTGGGATGACAGGAACCCAGGCAACTGTGGATTGAGGAAGCAGGGAATTCAGCAGTTCTAAGTAGAAATGGTCTCATCTAGACACAACCTTTTTTTTTTTCCTCTTTATTGAAGTGTAATTTATATATCATGTCTTTATTCCATTTTAAGTGTACAATTAAATGGCTATTAGTAAATTTACCAAGTTGTACAGCTATTCACATAAATCAGTTTTAGAGGATTTCCTACCCTCTATTGAGACCCCTAATTCCCATCCCCAGATACATTTCAAGCATGCCCCTCCCCTCCACAGTGCTCACCACATCCCTCAGATGTGGGTCTGCTCCCACCCCCCAAATCCCTAGTGAACACCACCACCATTTGAGCACCATAGTGTTAATCAGTCAGTAGACACAACCCTTTTGAGATGAAGTGGAACTAGACCTTTAACAGTCTCATTGTTCACACTCCAAAAAGAGAGCTTCTAATTTATATTTTAGTATCATCCCTGCCTCTGTGACCAGGGAATGGTGGGTCCCTCACCATAGCCCTCACAGACTCATCCAGGGGGAATGGGTGTCAGTGTATTGTTAGGAAGGGTCCTGAACATTCAGGAAATAAGCTCCACTGATGACTTCAGGGAAGTTAAATATCTCAGCCTATAAAACTCAACTGAGACATCCCCCCTCCTCAACTTAAAAGGATTCCTTAAAATATTTTACCTATATTTTATACACACACACACAAAGTTCTTGGAAAATCATAAGGTATCTAGCAAATGTTAATGTTTCATTACAATGACATAAACTTAAAGGGGAAGTATGAAAACACATAGCAGAGGATGCAAACCTGAGGAAAATAAAAGCAAAAAGCTATCATAAAATGTAAAACATTGGAGCATTTATGGGTTTTGCTCATCCTGATATAGCATCTACTTACTAGGGTGATTTGTCTTCCAAAACAACTTATGGTACTAGTGAACAGAAAAGGTCTTATCGTTAGGATTTAACGCAGTACAGTAATTATCATAGTAGTAATGTATAGAGAATATTTGTTTATTCTGAAGATCCTTTTTTGGCATTAAAAAAAAGCATGTTTTTTTTTTCCCCAAAGGACCAAGAAATCAAATGGCTGTTCAGATGTTTCAATTCATTGAAAAATGTATTCAAATGTGTAGAGAACCATATTTTCTAGTGGCATTTTTGTTTGTTTGTTTATTTGCAAATTAATAGGCATCTCTTTGCCTGAGGAACAGAGTTCTAAGATAATTTATTCCTGAGGAAGGTGAAAAATCAGTCAGGTATCTGGTTAGCTAATTTCTTTTGGCCATAAATCTTGAATCATCTTACTTTAACTTTCTCAATTGGGTAATAGCAAAATAAAAAAAACCAAAACATTTACAATAAAAATTTGTAACCAGAGATAAATATCACAATGCATGTATTTCTTTAGAAGTTCTGAAATAGCAACAATGTGACTATATTAAATATCACTAAACTGCATACTTAAAAATAGTCAAAATGGTAAATTTTATGTTATACATATTTTGCCACAATAAAAAGAAGTTGAAATACAGTATTAAAAAAGTTCTGATATAAATCATCTGAATTTGGCTTATTTTCTTCCCATATGTCAGACTAAGGATTTTCATTCTATAATAAAAGTCAGAATAATAACTAAGCTCTTACCTTTGTTCAGATACATATTTCAGGTATAATTGTGACACTCTGAACATTAAAGCTCCTGAGATTTATTCAACGAAATACAACGAAACTATTCTTTTAAATCAAATTATGAGTTATGTTATTAATAGTCAATCAATCACAGTCCAATTGATTATACACTTACACTTAAAATTTTCTGCTACACTTCATTTTAAATAATTGTCATGATTTCCACATTTTAAACCTTCACAAACATTATCTACTCTTTGTATTATGTTCCTGTTCATAAGAAGAATAAAAATCCAAGACATCATGAGGTGAGTGGTGCACGTGGAAAGTCTGGTATGGAAGGGACAAGAAAAGAAGGCATGAGGGATGTCATGAGGACTTTCTCTGATGGCACCTTCCTCCCTCCAAGAGCCACCTAACTGACCATGATTAAACATGTCTTATATAAACCCTTTCTTCTTTCAGGATGATTTTTAGAGAAAACATGTAAAGCACATACTCTGAAGAGAGTAATGAACAGAAAGGTATTGGACTATGGCATCCTAAAATACACCACTTTGGCATAGGATAATTTGAGCTGATGGCAACTGATAAGTAGATATGAGAAAATATTTCCCGTCCCCCTCTTTTCATAAAAGTAGGACATAAATTTACAAAGGTGTCCCTCCTCTTTTTTCTACTAGGTAGGAAAAAGTTCTTCCCCAGAGATGACTTTGGACGCTTATCAGTCTAGAGACAGCACCAGAGGAATCCACATAACCGTAATGACTGGCCTTTGTCTACCATTGGTTTCCCATACTTGGTCATGTGTTGCCTAATGAGAAAAGTGTACGTGATTTTGTCATTGTTCGATCATTAGAGTCCACTTACATAAACCTAGATGGTACAGCTTACTTCACACCTATGCTATAGTGCAGTGGTCCCCAACCTTTTTGGCACCAGGGACCGTTTCCATGGAGGTGGGGTGGTGGAGCTCAGACGGTGATGCAAGCAATGGGGAGCGGCTGTAAATACAGACGAAGCTTCGCTGTCTGGCCCACTGCTCACCTCCTGAGGCCCAGTTCCTAGTTTCATGGAAAACAATTTTTCCACGGACAGAGGCAGGGGGAGGTGCAGAGCTCAGGCAGTGATGTGTGGCCCTGTTCCTAACAGGCCACAGTCCAGGGTGTTGGGGACTACAGCTACAGGGCCTCGCCTACTGCTCCTTGGCTACAAACCTGTACAGTATGTTACTATACTGAATATTGTAGGCAACTACAACACAATGGTAAGTATTTGTGTATCTAAACATATCTAAACATAGAAAAGGGACAGTAAAAATATAGTAGTATGATCTCACAGGACCACCATCGGATATGCTGTTGGTCATTGACTGAAACATCATTATGGGCAAATGACTGTTTTTGCCTTTCCACAATCTGCCACCCCAGAGAACGAAAGTCCTTTCTTTTGTCTTGTGACTGCTCTAAAAATGTGTTGTTCTTTGTTGAAGGTGCTACATAAGCCAGAGTTCTAAGCCAGCTCTTTGAGAGCTCCTCTTTCCCTGAGTTTTCTCCCAAGCATATGTGAAATATACATGTTAGTAAACTTCTGTTTGTTTTCATCTTGTTAATCTGTCTTTTGTTACAGGTATTTCAGATGGGAACTTAGAAGCGTAGAGGGGAAATTAGTTTTCCTCCTGCATAGTAGCAAGTATCACAGAAGTACAATTATATGACTACCAACTTAAGAAGACGGCATGGCTATTCTGACATCATACTAAAAGGAAAATATGAAAAAGGAATCAGCATCTTAGATGCTGAAGGAAAATGTGACAGATTATCTATGCAGTTATAAATAGATCCAGCAAGAAATACCATCTGTGTGTGTTATTCAGGACAACGGTTTTCTCCTTTGGCTGGGGGGACAATTCTACCTTTGAGACCCCTCCATCTTTATACATTACTGGGTTAGGTCTAGTGGCAAGGGGTTTTGACTCCTTGTCCATGTGCCTAATTGCCTAAGGAATCCAAGGCACAGTTTATGAAAACCTGGGGTTTCACCAAATATAGTTTGAGAATCACTACCTCTTTATACTTTGGAGGAGATAACATAATTTGATGGATCTTTCTAGTAGTATACACCCAAAGACGCCCAAAAAAGTTAAAAACATTTCCAGGATCACTAAAATCTAAAAAGGACTCCAACTGGGACACATTTGGCTGAACTCATGCCATATTGCTATGCTTGGTTTCTTAGAAACAGCCTTTGAAAATTAGTCAGCTGATAAAACACACACATTTGATATTTTCCAGTATCTCTGAACCTTCAGGACAACTATATGTTATAACAATTCAGATACCTTTTTGCTCAGTGGAGATTTAAGAACAATTTCTAAACCTTTGAACTTATCAGCTCACCACACACAGTCAGTAAGATGGGTGACCTTTAAGAGCCCCCACACTCCTATTATTAATACTACATCAAGACACAATATCTACAAAGCAAAACCTGCTCTAAGCCTCAGCCCAGTAAACTGACAAATGTATTCTATGACAATCCCCTATATAGCTGATTATTAAGAGTTTCATTCAGTTCCCAACACTTCCATTTTAGTCTACCATGTTTGCTCCAAGAAAAATTCTAGAGAAAACTCCATTTCCTGCTGTGAGCAAGTTGCTTTCATTAACATTAAATTCGCTTCTTTTGTTTGTAGCAGATTTTTACTTTTTGACAGATTACTTTAAATCGAAATATTATAAGAAATATACTAACAGGAAAGATCCATTAAAGGCTAGGAAATCTTTAAATAGAAATTTGTTTATGAACTCTCCCCTTCAGAAACCAACCAAAATTTGCCATTTTTGTTTTCAAGGTTCACTTGCCTTAAGACGATTTCATAATGTGACCTGCATACGGGAGAAGCAAACATCCCATCAAAGCAATAAGGAAAGCTGGCATTTTCTGAGTAACTATTCCTTTGTTTTCTGAGAGTAATTTGCTGTTGTTGTTCTCTATAAAAACAGCCTTCCCGAACTAAAGCCTAGCACCATGAAAGCAGTTTACGTTTGTTTTCTCTCAATATTCTATGCTCATTACTGAACATTTGTGGATAGAAAGTATTATCTATGTTCTTCTAGAAATAAAAACAAAACAATGTCCACTAGACCATTTTGGACCTATGAAATTTAAGAATAGATATATTCCTAAGAAATCCAAAATGATGATTCAGGATATTAACATTGTAGAGAGGTAAAAATTTTGCCTAATCCATTTAATAAAACCTCTCCTATTTATAACAGTTAATTTTTTCCTAAATGTTAGCCTCAGCGTCCAATGTCATAACACAGAGGAGCAATATTTTCTTAACAAAGCTAAAATTATTTAAATGTCAACCAAGCCTTGGTGGAACTAAACTACTTCTGTCATCTGCTCTTCTTACAAATCCAGGAATGTACCCACCTTGTAAGGGACAGATTGACAAAGGTAACTGAATGAAACCAGGCTGCCTGAGCTTCTAGACCTTGACTGCTCCCAACTGCAGCAAGCATAGCTCAGCACATTTCCAACATTCCGGGGTCAGCTTTCAGTTTCCACCCAAAGCTCAAATTATTCAAGTTCTTAAGGATGCCTTGGAGAGTGTCTTCGACATTACAACGTCATAAGGTTCCTTCCAGGTAATTCAGCACACATCTGGTCTTCTATGAAGACCTTTTCTTCACTGCTCTATACCTAAATTCAGCAATCTAGCTTTCGAAATGCATTTGTGTTCATATCTGTCAGGAACTGTCATTTGGTATCTTATAGCAAACTCATTTTTTTCTAGCAACTTTCTAAAACAGATCTGGGTTCACATTCCCACTTTTTTCAGCTACAACATTTCAAAAAATTCCCATCGACCACACGTATGGTCAGGGCAGTCTGCTAGGTGTCAGTTCTATGCATATAAATTAGCAAGTCAAGGAGAGAAACAAAGAAACAACAGGTTAAATAATGTAAATATAAGCAATCTCATACATCAGGATGTGGTTAGTTGCAAATATTATGACAATGTTGGGTCTATTCTGGTTTCGTCTTATTTTCAGTGAGTATCCTTGCATTTTTGTATAATTTTATTTCATAGAGGACCCTCTGGCCTTCTGAGTTGGTATTTTACAGATGTCCCCTCTCCCTCCCATCACCATTCTCTCCCTCTAGATGGTATCAATCCTTTGGCTCACAGACATTATTCCTCACTTCAGCGACACCTCACACCTCAATGACAAGTGACCTCCCCTATCATTCATTCCTCAGGCTACTACTATCCAGGTCTGTCCCCATTACTATAATAAAACTGCTCTTGACAAATTCACAAAGAATTTAAGTTGACAGTTACAATGGGCTCTTGAATATCTTCATCTTTTTTTTTAAACCTATCTCAGCAGCATTCAACCCTCTTAATTGTGTCTCCTTTTCTAAAAGCCCTCTACTCTCACTCTCTGTAACATAATTACCTACATGTATCTGTGGTTGTTCTTTCTCTGTTTCCTTGGATGGCCCTTCTACTAAACAGATGCACAGGGCTCTTTCCTGGACACCCTTATTATCTATGCACTATCATCTTAATTAACATCCTTTATTCCCAGGATTTAATACTATCTATAAACTGACAACACCCAGATTCTCTCTAACTGACATCCCTTTGGGTTCCAGTCACATATTTCAACTTGCCAACTTGATACCACCATCTCAAAATCAACATGTTCAAAACTGAGCTCTTGACTTTCTTCCAAAGTCTGTTTCTCCCCAGGTCTTCATAATTTCTGTAAATATTACCACCTACCCAGTTGCTCAAGCCAGAAACTTGGGATCATTCTTGATTCATGTGCCTCTATTAAAGCCCACATGCATCCTAACTGCAAACTCAGTTGCTCCCACCACCAAAATACAGCAGAAAATCAGTCAATTTCTTCCCATATCCACTGCCGCCAGCCTGGTCCAGGCCACCATCATTTCTCACAATAACCTCTCGCTTCCTCTCTTCTCCCTCTTCCAACTACTCTCCATACAAAGCATCTGGAGGGATTCCAGCAATATCCATCAGCTAACATCATTTTCTTTTTCAAAACTCTTTGATAGTTTCCCATTATGCTTAGAACAAAATCCAGACTTCTTACTTTGATCCACAAAGGGCTACTTAACCTGGCCCTATGTCCCTCCCCGAATTGAACTCCCAGCACTCTTCACCTAAATCTCTGGCTCCAGCCTATTGGTCTTCTCGTAGTGCCTCAGACTCGCCACAGTTTTCCTGTTTAAGAGGCTTTGCACGTGCTGTTCTCTCCACCTGGAATGTGCTTCCTATAACGGGATTTTTCCTCCACCCTTAGAATGTAACAGCTTCAATGTCACCTCTTCAGAGAGGCTTTCCCTGGCCTCCCTCTAAGATCATACCTTTTGTGCTAGTTATTTTATGCCATTGCACTTTGCATTTCACAATTATGTTTTCATCTACTTGTTGATTGGCTGTGTCTTTCTCTCACTAGACCCTGCTCTGCACAAGGACCGAGGTGAGCCCCGCACCTAGGACACTGCCCAGCACAGGGGTGGGGAACCTGTGGCCTTGGGGCCACATGTGGCCTTCTGGATCCTTGAGGGCAGCCTTTTGACTAAATCCAAATTTCACAGAACAAATCCTTTTAATAAAGGCTCTAGCACATTATAAGCAATCAACAAACATGTGTTTAATGAATTGGTCAGCTTTACATATCAGAAATGACACCATCCTGGCGAACTAAATAATCTCTCCAGCCCTATCAACTTTTTTTTCATTTAGGATTTGAGGATTTCTATTGTCTGCCATATACCATGTACTTCCACTGGGACTTTGGCACATCACCTAAGTTCTTTTTCTCAAATTGTCAGGGTAACGATTATTCTCCAAACCGTCCGTATGAAGAAACTGAGAAGCAACAAGGAAATGTAAGTCACTCATGATGATACAGTGTCAGGAATGGAATTCAGATCTAGCTTTAACTCCAAATCCTTTGAGGCTCTTTTGATTATACCCAGAGCTGGCTTCATAGGCGTGAGACCTGTTTAACTGCACAGAGGCCCACACTTTCACGTTTTGCTCTTGCATCTTGAAATTCTTAATAATTTCTGAATGTGGGGCCTTGACTTTTCATTTTGCACTGGACCCCACAAATTATGCAGCTGCTTCACAGATTTCACTGCAAAGAGCTTCCTAAACTTTATTCCCACTAGCTTGGCATTTTCTTTCTCAGAAGACTTTGGGATCTAAGAAAAGAGTGATTTACCACTGTATTCACAGTTGTAAAGCACTTATTAAAGTGTTAAGGCAAAAAAAATTTCCAGAGCTAATCCCAGAGGTAATTCTCTATTTCTTTCTCTCTGTCTTGAGAAATGTCTGTTTATCTCCTTTTTATGTCTGCCATTAAATCTGATCTCATCCTTGAATAAAAGATTACCTCCCCACCTGCACTCTTTCCAATCCCATGAAACTAGATTATTTTTCAGATGTTAATAGTCACCTAACAAAAGGCTCTGTGTAATGCAGCATTGCCCCTGGTTAGCCCATTATTCACAAACTCACTAAAACCACAAACAACCGAATTGATTAATTAAAGCTTAGAGCAATAAGGCTGCCTTACTCACTGTAATTTTTTTTTCTTCAGTGGTCAATGATTCTATCCTATACCACGGAGTCCACCAGGTTCCTGTGAATGAAAGTGATGATACTCATCTCTCCTCTGACTTCCCAAGTCTTATCGTGAAGGTCTTAAAAGTCAATGATTCTCAAAGTGTCATGTCCAGACCGTGAGCAGCAGAAGCATCACCTGAGCACTTATTAAAAATCAAAATTCTCAGCCTCAGCTCTGTTTGTTTAGTAATCCTAGAGGGCGGGGCCTTGCCCCCTGTGGTTTAACAAGCCCTCCAGGTGCTTCTGATATATGCTAACACTGAGGACCACCGGGATAGATAATAGTCATTAAAATAGTATTACCCTAATTTGAGTTATCATACAAATCACCTGGCTATCTTTTCAAACTATAGTTTTCCCAACCCTACTCTAGAGATAGAAAGTCCACAGGAATGGTCTGGTCCATCCAGTAGTCTGCATTTCTCAATACCTCCCCAGGCTGAAATCCGGAGCAACTTATATGATTGATAAGTTACCCATTCAGATGGCCAGCAGGTGTGGGGACCCTTCTCCAATGAAGTGGCTATTCAAAATCAGTTACACATTCTGATGAATAGCTTACTATTTCATCATTGAATTCTTTCAGAATTTCTGGATTTTGTTGTTTTGGGGGACTCTGTGTGTGTGTGTTTATGTATTACTGATGAATCTCTACCAAGCTTGACAAATGTAATCTAAAACTACTTGTTCTGATGCTTCTCACATGTTTCAGCAGCCAACTTGCAAGTGATACTAACCTAAAAACCTTGCTTAGTTAAAAACACAAAATACACAAATTTTAAAAATATCAGTAGCAACAACCAAATTTATACTCTCTTGTGACTCTTGTTAACCCTTGAATACATGTTCGATAACTTATAATCACCAAGTTGCTCCAGATTTCAAGAATTGGCTTCTTAACTTGGTTTAATAGAAAGAAATTTTTCAACCAGATTTAAAGAGCATTTTATTGAGGACTTAATCTTTGCTTAATACTGTACCTCATTGGTTAATCCCATTTTTGTCCATTGGCCGGAGGAAAATTCGAATGAGAAAATACTTTGACTAAAAGTGAATCTTCACCATCCTCCTCTATTCATTCCTCCTCAATTTCCTTTTATATTCTTCAGAAGGATAGGAGTAAATATTTCTTCCTAATAGCTCATCCATCAATCTTTGTGCCATATTTCAGGAAACTGATGGGTAATATAATAATAATAATAATAATGAAAAAATAAAAGGATTATTGCTCTACATTTTCTTCTTTTCCTTCCATATTTTAAGACTACAGAACATAGAGCGAGGCAGCCTAATTTCAAACCTAAACTCCATGACATTGGGCAAGTTACTTGATATCTCTGTGCCTTAGTTTCCTTACCTGTAAAATGGGTATAATGAGGTTGTTATGAGAAATAAATGACTCAATATATGTAAATCTCACAGAATAGTTTCTGGTACATAGAGTTCAATGCGTGTAGCTATTACTAACGTTCCCATGTCACTGCTTTTTTTAGTTTAATCTGCTCTTTGCAGTTTGAATCTGCAAATACACAGCTTCCAGTCTCCTAGAACCAAAACCATGTCATTCAGCCCTTAATGGAAAAATCTGTGATCCTTTTTTTGATTTTCTACAATACTTACAGTATATTGCAAAGCCTAGAGTTATTTTTAACTCCCTGTGTGCTTCTCTAGTTGCTATGCAGCCCCCCAATTCACAGTGTGAAGGGAGCATTGTGCACATAGGTTTGGAGTCACACAGATTTGGGTTCAAATCTTTCTCTTTTTTCCTTCACCTCCAGGATGACTATTACAGGCTCTTTAGCCTTCTTCTTGTTCCTCAAATACACCAGGCATGCTCCTGCCTAAGAACAGTTGTACTTACTATTTGTACTTGTACTCTCTGCCTGGAATGTTCTCCCCCTCAGTTGGTATCTCCATGGCTTGTTCCCTTACTTCCTTATCACGTCTGCCTAGTGGCACCAATCAGAGAGGCTCTCTTTCTAGCTAACGTAGTGCTCTCTTTCATTCTCTAGCTCCCTGTCTTGTCTTATTTTTCCTCTCAACACTTAGAATCACTAGGCATTTTATTATATATTTGCTTTCCTGTGTATATTCTGCTATCCTTCCACTCCAGCATAAACTCCAGGAGGGCTGGAACTCAGTAAGATGAAAATGACACCTACGTAATCAGGTTGTTTTGTGGAATGAAGGAGACAAAATGTATAAAGTGTGAAACCTTTCTAAATATCAAAAAAGCTTAACCAAATGGTGAGCATACAACAAATGTTCATTTTTTCCCTTTTCTCATAATAAATGAAGAGGGCTGACCTTGCTGACCAGCTGACCTCACTTTTCTTATATCCCTACTGCCACTGTCATCCTCACAGAGTCCTAAGGACCTGAGAAGGATAGATAGAAACTTTTCAATTTCATGGTCACTACTTAGATTAGCAGCAAAGGCAGCATGCCCTAATTATACTTTAAATACACTTGGCTGTGAATATGCAGACATGTACTTTTTATGAGCATACAGAGTGAGAAATTAAATGAGAATAGTTGTGAAAAGGGATATTTTTGATTAAGTGATTTTCTAGTTAATCAACCTTTTTTCACCCATCGTTATTGAACATCTCTCTTTCTGAATGCAATTCAATTTCTTGCCTTAGTAAGTAGAAAACAGAATATAAAGCCATCTTTCTCTTATGACCAATACTATATCTTGGCTGAGGGTCATTGTTGTGGACTCCAATTCCCATTGATATAATAAAAGATATTGCAGCTATGGCATACTGGCCTGACTCTATTCTAACCTTGAGACAAATCAAGGTAATTACTTTTTCAAATTAACCTCTCAGTGAAGACTCATATTTGTCTCTTATTCGCTGCATTTTTTAATAGTAGATATCTTGTGCATGCATATGTATGCACGCACACTCACACACAAAGAGAATCTGTTTAACAAGGATTCCACACTTAAGTTTCACTTGATGAATTTAAAGTTTTCTAGATATTTCATTTCTTCTATAATTTGGGCATCCAAATGAAACCTACCTTAGAATGATGTTGAGAAGATTACGTAAGAGATCACTGAAAAGGCCTGGTATTTAGAAATGTCAAAATTATGCTCATTTTCCTCCCTTGCCTCAACCTCTCTCTGTCCAGGATATGAAATACCTAAGTCTAGAGTAATTTTATTATGTTCTTCATTTACTCTACACACAATTACTGGGTTTCCACAACATTCCATGCACTGAGCAGGATTTGGGAAAACACTGATGAATAAAATATAATCCTTTTCCTGAAGGGGTTCCTAAACCAAAGGACCAGATTATACTCTAGAAACATACAAGGTTATGTTTGACGATCAGACATTTTCCCCAGGAAGAAGAAATAATGTCCAGCCTTCTAGAGGTTTTACAATGTATATGATTCACAAACTATGCAGTAATATAATATCCTGTGAATTACCTTACTGTACTACACGTACGTGATGGAGACAGGCGACTGGGCTGGTAGGATAACATCACAGTCCTGTATTGATCATACCAGCCCAGTCTGTCTCCATTGCTGAGCCCAAAGGCACCAGTTATACAGATATAGTATGATTGAAAAAAAAAAAAGTGTTTTCCCTCCCCAAACTGTATCTAATGGGTAATAAGACAAAAGCAGGACTTAGCCATTGCTTATCTCTGGTTCCTTCTGCATTCATCTTTCACAGTCTATTTATTTGGAATGTTCTTAATAACATAAATTAAGCCCTTGTTTTAGTTACTGTTACCACTGCATTCTATAGTTACATCCAATAACTTGGTGACTCTTTAAAGCAAAGGGTTCCTTTTGTAGGTGTAAGCCAGATCATTCCTACTTTGCCCTAGGCCCTGGTAATCTGAATCAATATTGTTTATCATTTAAAGAAAACTAATTTCACTTAGTGCTGGGGTATCTAACACTTTTAAATGCTTAAAAACTCATATTTCTTTCCCATAATATGGCTGCTGATAACTCAGAACAAAGGAAAGCAATGTTAAAGTCTATCTTTTTTGTTCTAGAACTGTGTTTCCAGAGAAATAGAACTTTGTAATATGAAACACAAACAAATGGGAGTAGATCTTATTCCTACTCTGGGCAATGGGTCGGTGATAGCAAATGTCAGCTCCAATTACACACCTTCCTCACGATAAATATCGAAGGGCTTCTTTTATGAAAGACTTTATAAAGACCACAAAAAACACAAATACAATGAATAGAGTTTACTCACCAATTATCTCAAATTAAATCACATATACAAGTTGTAATAGTGATACTGATAATATAGTTATAACCACACTGAAACCCTTAGTCGGGAATAATAAAGGGAAATGTCTCTATCTTAAGTCAAGGTCTGGGTCTGTTGCCTTCATCTTGGTTCTTTTGCCAAGCTAGGAAGCTAATCTTCAGCTCTCCTTAGTTCCTGTTGCATGCTTCCCTGGCACTTCCTTGCAGCCATGAGTGACCAGTTGGAGAATTTCTGAGCTACATATCCAACCACATTCATAGAGTCTCCATCAGTTGTATATGTACAAATATAGCTGTTTGTTTTCCTCTAATTCTGAACCAGTGCTGGGATTTCAAGTTCAAAACTTTCCCCAGATATACAAATAACTGTTGTAGACACATAACCCAGGAACACTTGCTACAAATGCTACAGGCAGAAGGGCTTTATAGCCTCCTCTGACTTTTGACAGGAAGGTAGCAGCTCCAGACCAGGATACCTCTCACTCCTTCACTCACTGCTCTCCTAACATCGAGGCCTCATGCACCTTGGAAATTTTCTGAATTTCACCATAGAATTTCACCCTGCTATGGTCTGAATGCTTATGTCCTCCCAAAACTCAGACGGTGAAACCTAATCCCCAAGGTGATGGTATTAGGAGATGGGATTTTGGGGAGGTGATTAGGTTGTAAGAGTGGAGCCTTCATGCATAGGATTAGTGCACTTATAAAAGAGACACTAAAGAGCGAGCGAGCCCCTGCCACCACGTGCAGACCTAGCAAAAGGAATGCCACCTAAGAAGCAGGCTCTTACCAGATTCCAAATCTGCTGGCACCTTCATCTTGGACTCGGTAGCTTCCAGAATGGTAAGAAATAAAATTTTATTGTTTATAAACTACCCAGTCTATGTTATTTTTGTTATAGGAATCTTAGTGGCCTAAAACACATTCCTCTGTGACCAACATTCTAGGAAAAACAAGCTACTTGCTGCTTCCCTGAAGTTTTATAGTTTAATTTTTCAAAGCCCAATGAGGTGTGGCTTAGGCAATCACAGTCAGACAGCCTAGAAAATCATTAACTATTGGTTCAAAGACATACTACTTTCTTTGGAATAACTACTTCTTCAGTTGCATTCCCAGTAATTTAGTTTTTCAGGTCAGAATTGCCTAGACTTCCTTACAAAACCATACTTCCTTAAAACAGAGACATTTTAAAAAAGAAAGCTTCTCACTTTACTTGACCTTAGCATTTTGAAGACTCAACTATTGTTATGTCCTCATGGAGTGCTAATTGTTCACTCTTCTTTCTTTTTTTATTAACAGTGATTTATAATAATTATCTACTGTTATCTATGGAGTCAAGGAGGCAAGCACTTTTATGAAAAAATCAGATGTCCTCAAATAACAGGAAAAAAGTGGTAAGAGCCCTATTTAAAATGTAGTTGTAATTCAAAATTTCAAGTTAAGGAAAAGAAGAAAAGATATCAGTAACATATTTACAAACCAGTAAAAATTTCAGTTTGCAATATCTATATAGAAAATATTAAATAAAAATATCCCAAAAATTATTTTGCTTGTATAGCTTAAATTCAGTGAATCAGAAACTGAAAATCACATCATTTGTTCACCTCTAATTAATTTGTTTTTTCACTTATTTGGCCAGTCTTATCAAACTTTTTAGCAGACTAACAATATAATTAAAGCAAATTTAGTATACTTATGAATAATATAATATAATATGTAATATATATAATTGTTAATTAATACACTTATATCTCATTATATGCCAAATTGTAGTTTCATCCCTCCCTCCTATAGCAAGTAAGTCTTTGAGAAGTCTTTTTCACATTCCTTTCTCCTGTGGCATTTTACTCTTTATCTTCTACAGAGTGGGTGCTCATTAAAATGTACATATACCCAAATCTACCGAATATCTACTAGGAAGAAAAGTGATTTCCACTTCTACAGCCATTACTATAATTTCAGCAATCAGAAAACAAAAGAATTTGATGAACTTCATCTATTCTGTTGCCTTGTCTGCCAGGAGAATCTCGTTCCAAAGACATGAGTATTTATCATGAATTTAAGGACACCTTAGAAAGAATTCTTCACTACCATCTCCCTAACCTGTCTAGTAAAGGGTTAACAAACCAAACAGTAATATCTTAATGCCTGTGGTAGGCAGAATAATTGCCTCCCAAAGATGTCCACATCCTAATCCCCAGAACCTGTGAATCTGTTACTTTACATGGCAAAGGGAAATTAAGGTTGCAGATAAAATTAAGGTTGTTAATCATCTGACCTTAAAATAAAGAGATGATTCTGGATTATGCAGGTGGGCCCAATGTAATCATAAGGGTTTTTGATGTAGAAGAGATAAGCAGAAAAGGAGAACCAGAAAAAGCAATGTGATGGAAGTAGGGCCAACAAGATGCACATTTGCTGCCTTTGAAAATAGAGGGAGGAGACCCAGAGCCAAGGAATGTGAGTGGCTTCTAGCAGCTGGAAAAGGCAAGTAAATAGACTTTCTTCTAGAGACTACAGAAAGGAACACAGCCCTGCTGACACCCTGATTTGCAGTGCAGTGAAATGCATGTCAGCCGTCTGTACTACAGAACTGTAAGACAGGAAGTTGATGTTGCTTTAAGCCACTAAGTTTGTGGTAATTCCTAATGGTAGCAGTGGAAACCTAACACAATGCCCAACACTTTTTAAAATTCTGAAAGCAAAATCTTTAATGCAGAAGTAATTTGACATATATTTTTTCATATTCTATTTCTTAATGACACTTTAATTGGCCTCCACAATTAATGGGCCAAATATTTCCTGCTGGTTAACTAAACACAATGATCCAATGACACAATAACCCATTAAAATGTAAGGCCTGACAATACACTGATAGATCAATGCCACCGAAGAGCTCCTATTATTCTTAGATCAATTTTTTAAAAACTGTCTCTTTCAAGCATTTATCCTGACTTTACTGCATGAATTATAACTCAGGGTAAGCAAAGAGTTGATGAAGGGAATTCAAGTTTATAAAAATATTTTGGCTAATAAATGAGAAAGGAAAGACAGAATTATAATATCACTGTTTTACACTGACCAAATAAAATAATGGAGCTTGGCCAGGGACCAGCAAACTCCAAGCAAGGGTCAGATCTAGTCTATTGCCTGTTTTTCATAGCCTGGGAGCTAAGAATAATTTTTGCATTTTTACATTTTTAAATGGCTAAAAAAAAACTAAATGAAAAATATTTTATAACACATAAAAATTATATGAAATTTAAATTTCAGTGTTTATAAATAAATATGTTTTATTGGAACACAGCCATGCCCATCTATTTACATAATGTTTATGCATGCTTTCAAGCTGTAACAGCAGAATTTAGTGGTTGTAAGAGACCCTATGGCACACAAAACCTAAAACATTTACTATTTGGCCCTTTGCAGGAAAAATTTGCTAACCACTACTCTAAGCAATGATCCTCAATGATAGCTAATACCCCAGATAAGAGGCAACTAGAATACCTATGAAGTATCATTGCCAAAAAATCAAATTAGAACCTAGGCTCCTGGTCAAATTACCAGTTCATAGGAAATACAATGGACAGAAGAACATGTGAGATGAGACCATTGGGATGTATTCAGAAAAAATACAAAATTTGGGAAGCTGTGCAGGATAAATGCATTTCTCTGACAAATCTCAAGAGGGAAAAAAAGAGATCAGAAGAGAGAAACCATAGACTGAAACAGACAATTATAAAGTGTCAATTACAGTTGGATTCTGATTCAAACAGGATAAAAAACAGAATTACGAAATAATAAAAGAAATGTGATTCTAAATATTGGCAATATTAAGGAGTTATTAATTTGTTGAAATTTCATAAAAGTGTTGCAGCTTTGTTTAATAAGGAGTCCTTCTCTTTCAAATATTTTTGGATGGAAGTGATATATTAATAATATCTGGGATTTGCTTGCAAATAATCTAGTGGGGAAGGAAGACATGGAAAATAGAAGCACAAATGACATGATGGATTTTTCATGATCTAATCAGTATTGAAGCTGGGCTGTGGATTTATTATACATTCCCTCTACTTTTGTATATGTTTGAAATATTCTATCATAAAAGTATCTTAAAAAACATTCTTTTCCAAAGTCCTTAAGCTTCCTGAAGAGAATAGTTTTATGATCATAATCTAATTTCAAAGCATAAAGAACTCAATAATAAAAACATCAAAAGCAAAGAGTATTTTATATTTCAATACAGCATAAATTTCACATTTTAGTTCCAAAAAATGTCAATAAATTACCTGCAGTGAAAACACAGAAGAATGGACATTTCAAGGACTGGAATCTGTTGTGGAAAATAATCATCTTGGAGACAAAAAGCTAATTTTATTTTCCAAAATACTTTCAAAACCAGTCCAATACGAACAATCATTAATCTTGCATTACATTTCGGTTTTAATCAACAACATTTTAATTTCAGAAAAATTAAAGACCACAAGCAACATTTCCCTACCAAGAAAGGGCAAATTCTGATATTTGTTGTAACACCTCTAGTAAACATCAATAGTTACATAACTGTTTCCCTTTAGTGATTAGCTCTGGCCGGACACTGAACTAGCTACATACATCAACACATTCAATATTCATAATTCATCCTGGGTACAAGTATTTCCATGCTCTGTTTATGATGAAGGAACCGAGACACAGAAAGATTCAGTTGCAAAACTAGTAAATGACCTGAGGCAGTCTGGAAATCAAGTCTGTTTCATTTGAATGTTAATACAGTCTTAAATCTGAAGGACAGCGTCACTTCCCTTTTGCACCTTATAAAATTTTGGCTCAGTTGACAAGTTAGGATCTGGAAAAGCTTAACCTTTTTCTGGTGCAAAACAACTCTAGGGAAGGAAAAGCCCAATTCTTATGTCTTCCAAAGACCAGTGTCAGTTCCTGAGTTTACAGCCTGCCAAAAGTCTTTCCAAGTTAAGAACCAAAGAGACAAGTACAAGGACATTCATTGAATATTGTTTGTAATAGCAAAATTAATTAACTAATTAATTAAAATAAAATAATTTTTGCCAGCAGGGGAATAAAATGTATAAGTCGCCTGTGTTACAAACATATACTGGAATAATATGCCAGAATACTATACTGGAATAATAATACATCTATGTGTGACAGCTTGACATATCTCAAAAAATAAAATGTTGAATGGAAAAAGCAATTTGCAAAATAATACATACTATAAAACACAATTCACGTAAAAATATTTAAGCACACAGAGCCACAGTATTTTACATATCTTCATGAGTGCAGAAATGCTGCAGTAGAGGTATTTTTTTTAAAAAAAACTGTATGAGAAGAATGAATCTCAATTTCAGAGTATTTCTTACCTTTGGAGAAACAAATCAACGGAATGGAATGGGAATATTTTGACTGTATCTTTGGCATTTTATTTATTTTAAAAAGATTTGAAGAAAAGAGAGCAAATTGTCAATCTTCGTTTAATGTTTATTATGATTATCTGAATTCTTTTCATAATATTTTCTGTTATATCTGTATATGTGAGACTAAGTTTTAAATAAAAATAAATGCAATCTAACTTTGGATGAACGCTTAGGAAGTGTTAGGTGTCATGGAAAGTGCTGGACAGCTTCCCTAATGGAAATGGTGTTTAACCCAAGCGAGAGATGTGCAAAGTGACAAGATAGGGATGTACAAAGTTTTTTCTAAAAACTGTTTTCTAAAATAAATTCAGATTTTCCACAGAAATCCCGAAGTAGAGGTGACCTGTGTTCAGATTGGATCTCTTGGAAACGCTCTCAATAGAGCCCTTCCTCTCTAATCTCACCATTATAAAGTCCATTCCCAAGAAAGACCTGGAAATATCAACTTTCAAGAAGGACAAAATCCTAGCTGGTCATTACCATGAATGTGTTCCCTTTAGTATGACTATTTTGTGGGTGAAAATCTGGTATTCTAGAGAGTCATTTTTAAGGAATATGTAATCCCAAAATATCGAGTGCATGGATTGGTAGATTGTCATGTTAACTTTGAACGTACATAACTATCTTTAGGACAACCAAAGTATTGATTTCCACCTCATTGAAGTCTGGGAAATCTCCCACATCCCTTGAGGTATTTGACAAGGTCAGAGAGAAATACAAAATAACATTTTAGCAATCTCTGAATTATTAACAAGAATTCCCATAAAAATGCATATTTTCTTGCATGGCAACTTGTGAATTAATTCACTAACATTTTAGACTAAATACATACTAAGTAAAAGCTGTAAAAGAAGCAACAATAAAGTCTAATTTTTCACCAGGCAAGTCCATAAAGACAATGAAAGAGAGCAGAGCCAGGGCTTAATGTGAGGAAAAATGGGTCTTCAACTCTCCCATAAAACAAATCCCACCTCCCCCAAAACTATGAACTAATTTTATTATTATTCTATTTCCTACTTATTAAAGCCTTTCTATAATACATTCTTCCTCCAGCAAATACACATGCTAATCTCCCTCCCATCTTGTGAAAAAAAATTCTGCTTCTATTTCTTTTTCCTTTCAAAGCTAAGAACCTAAAGTCTACCTTATATTAATTAAACAGTATTATTTTATTAATATACTTATTAATTGATTAATTCATTCATTGAGCAAATATTTGAGTGCTTACTAAGTGCCAGGCACTGTTCAAGGCTCTTGGATAAATCCTTGAACAAAACAAAGATCCCTGTCTTTGTGGACCTTACATTCTAGCTGTAGTATTAATAAATAATGGACCTTTTTTATCTAATTCTTCATGTTTCCTGGGATCTTTCATTGCCAGCAATAGCATTATTAGGCATCTACCCAAAAGAGCACAAGACATTCTATGATAAAGACATCTGCACCCGAATGTTTATGGCAGCACAATTCACTATCGCTAGGTCATGGAAACAACCCAAGTGCCCGTCAATTCATGAGTGGATTGTTAAAATCTGGTATATGTTTACAATGGAATATTACGTAATTTTAAGAAATGACAGTGAGTTAGCACCTCTTATATTATCCTGGATTAAGCTTGAACCCATTATTCAAAGTGAGGTGACACAAGACCCGAAGAATGGGTTCCACCTGTACTCACCATCAAACTGGTATTGACTGATTAACACTATGGTGCTCAAATGGTGGAGCGATCACTAGGGAATTAGGGGGTGGGGGGTAAACCCACGTCTGAGCAACGTGGTGGGCACTGTGGAGGGGTAGGATATGCTTGAAAAGCAGTTGGGGGGCGGAATTAGGGGTCTCAATAGGGGGAAGGAATTCCTCTAAAACTGATTTATGTGATTAACTGTACACCTTGGTAAATTCACTGAAAATCATTTAACTGTACACTTAAAATGGAGTGTTCATTGTACGTAGGTACAGTTGGAGCACTATGTATGTAGTCTCTGGACTACTTCGACAGAGTAGGTTTTTGAATGTAACAAGATAAGTCAACTTGAGTGGTAATATATTTTGGGAAATCAGCTCACTACAAATTGGACTGTAAACATTGTACTGTAAATGTTTTGTAGTTTTCCTCCAATAAAATTTTTGGAAAAATAAATAAATAAATAAATAAATAATGGACCTTTTTTAATGGGAAGTCAGGAAAGAGACAATAGCATATGTCATGAGCTTAGAAGAGTGTCTGGTACATAGTGAGTACTACACAAATATTTGCTCTTTGTTGTTGTACATATTTCTCTTTCTCGTCTGCCTTGCCTCCCATTCACTGCATTCAGGAACCT
>CAUYRT010010751.1:0-31485 GCA_963574885.1 Lepilemur ruficaudatus
GTTAGAAAATAAAAATGTGGCCCGGCGTGGTGGCTCACACCTGTAATCCTAGCACTCTGGGAGGCTGAGGTGGGCGGATCGCTCAAGGTCAGGAGTTTGAAACCAGCCTGAGCAAGAGCGAGACCCCGTCTCTACTAAAAAATAGAAAGAAATTAATTGGCCAACTAAAAATATCCAGAAAAAATTAGCCGGGCATGGTGGCACATGCCTGTAGTCCCAGCTACTTGGGAGGCTGAGGCAGAAGGATCGCTTGAGCCCAGCAGTTGGTGGTTGCTGTGAGCTAGGCTGACGCCACGGCACTCTAGCCCGGGCAAAAGAGTGAGACTCTTTCACAAAAAAAAAAAAAAAAAAAAAGCTATCATTGTGGTGAATCAATTGTCCCATCATAAGTAGATATTTGATGTGCTTGGGCTCAGAAGATGACCATTTGGCTGTAGGTAACCAAACCATGAAGACCACTTCTGGATCTCATTGAAAGAAATACATATCACCCAAAGCTCTTGGATGGTGGCCTGGGGCCATCCAGGGGCCAGACCTCAGCAGGATTAGTTGCTTGTAGAGGCATGTGGGAAAGCTGCATTATTTTATCCAGGTTTATTTTGTATTTTATATATAAAAGAGTGTGTATGTTTATGTGTATTTGTATGTATGTGTGTGTGTGTGTCTGCTAAGAAGGCAGTGATACAATGTAGTTACATTTTTGTCTGCTGAACATTTTTTTTTTCCTTTTGGAAACCCTTGTTTGAATTTTGTGGGGCTGTCCATCAGGTCAGCCCAAGGGCCCCTGATCTCAACTGGGCAAATCATGGCATGCCACCTGACACGTTGAACCAAATGTGGGTGGATGCAAGAAGAGCCAGCCTTAATCCTTAAGGAGACTGACATGGGAATATGAGAGCCTGAGGGTACCAAGAGCATGGAGATGGCATGAGACTGCAGTGAAATAGAGGCTTAGACATTCAAGAACTCCAGCCATACCTCATACCTAATCCAGGTTGTGGGCTTTCCAGGGGTGTGTACCAGTAAATTATTGCTGTATTAGTTCCCTATTGCTGCTATAACAAATTGTCACAAACTTCGTGGCTAAAGACAACACAAATTTATTCTCTTATAGTTTTGGGGGTCAGAAGTTTGAAATTAGTCTTACATGGCTAAAATCAAGGTGTTGGTAGAATTGTGTTTATTTCAGAGGGTCTAAGGGACAATCTATTTCCTTGTCTTTCTTACCTTCTTGAGACTGCCTGCATTCCTGCTCCTGGCTTCTTCCTCCACCTTCAAAGTTAATAGTATAGCATCTTCAATTCTCTCGCTCCTTCCAATATTATATCACCTTCCCTGACTCTAACCCTCCTGCATCTTTCTTATGGGGACCCTTGTGATTATATTGGGCCCACCATGTAATCCAGAATAATTTCCCAATTTTAAATCCTTAACTTTATTGCATTTTCAAAGTCCCCTTTGCCCTGTAAGATAACATATTGACAGGTTCCAGAGATTTGGAGATGGACATCCTTAGGGGAGCATTGTGCAGTGGGAACATCTATCTTTAGCTGATTTGAATTGGGATTTTTGTCACTTTTATCCAGGAGAATCATGATTAAGACACAATGTTTCTGCTTTTTAATTTCCCTTAGAGATCAAATAATTATTAATAACATATTCCCTCCTGCATTTAGTGCATATTATAAATTTTAAGAAGCAGAGCTATTTAGAAAAATGGCACTAGAATGTGAATTATTCGTGTTTTAATCCTCACTAGAGCAAGTTATATATTTACGTTCAGGCTTAGTTTATTCATTTATAATATGCAGATAATAACTGCTGATTTGCCTGATTCACAAGGTAATTGTGAAAATCAAATGAGATTTATAAAACCCCACAAAATTCATACTGCATGCAGATAGAAAGTAGTTCTCTTATTTTATCTCATGTAGGTATCATCTTTTCAAATAATCGTTCACTCAACAATATTTTTATTTTTTTAAATAGACATAACAGTTTTTGTACTTACAGTGTATAACATGATATTTTGTATGTCTACATTATAGAATGACTAAATCTAGATAATTATTATATGCATTACCTCACATACCTGTCATTTTTGTGGTGAGAATACTTTACATTTACTGTCTTAGCATTCTTCAGGGATACAATATATTATTAACTATAGTCACCATGTTGCAGAGTAGATCTCTTGAACTTATTCCTCCTATCTAACTGAACCTTTGTATCCTTTGACCAACATCTTCTGAATGGCTCCTTCCCCACAGCCACCTCAGCCCCTCTGGTAACCACCATTTTACATTCTACTTCTATGGGATCAACTCTTTTAGATACTGCATCTGAGTAATACCATGTGATATTTGTCTTTCAGTGCTGGCTTATTTCACTTAACATAATGTCCTCAAGGTTCATCTATGTTGTTGCAAATGACAGGATTTCATTCTTTTTTATGGCTGAATTGAGTATATATAAAATTCCATTGAGTATATATAAATTTTTTTTTATACGTTCATCCACTGATGAACACTTAGGTTGATTTCATATATTGGCTATTATGAATAATGCTGTAATGAACATGCAAGTACAGCTATCTCTTCAACATACTGATTTCACTTCCTTTGGATATATACTCAGTTGTTGGATTGATGGATTATATGGTAATTCTATATTTAATTTTTTGAGGACCCTCCATATTGCTTTCCATAATAGTTGTACTGATTTACATTCCCACCAACAGTGTTCAAGGGTTCCTTTTCTCCACATCCTTGTCAACATTTGTTATCTTTGTCTTTTTAATAATAGCCATTTTTAACAGGTGTAGGGTAATACCTCACTGTGGTTTTAATTTGCATTTCTCTTATGATTAGTGATATTGAACACTTTTTCATATATGTACCTCTTCGTCATTTGTATGTCTTCTTTTGGTAAATGTCTATTCAGGTCTGTTGACTATTTTTAATTGGGTTATTTGTTTTCTTACTATTGAGTTGCTTGAGTTCCTTATATATTTTGGATATTAACCCCTTATCAGATGCACGTATAGTTTACACATATTTTCTCCCAATCTATACATTGTCTTTTCATTCTGTTGATTGTTTCTTTTGCTGTGTGAAAGTTTTTAGTTTGATGTAATTCCATTTGTCTATTTTTGCTTTTCTTGCCTGTGCTTTGGGGTCATACCTCAAAAATCATTGCCTAAACCAATGTCATGGAGCTTTCCCCCTATATTTTCTTTAGTAATTTTATAGTTTCAGGTCTTACATTTATGTCTTTAATTCATTTTGAATTGATTTTTCTATCTAGTGAAAGATAAAGATTTCATTTCATTCCTCTGCAAGTAGATATTCAGTTTTACCTCCCCATTTATTGGGTAGACTGTCCTTTCCCAGGTGTATGTTATTGACACCTTTGTTGAAAATCAGTTGGCTGTAAATGCATGGATTTATTTGTGGGCTCTTTGTTCTGTGCCATTGTTTAATGTATCTGTTTTTATGCCAATACCATGCTGTTTTGGTTATCATAGCTTTGTAGTATATTTTGAAACACCAATATTAACTGTAGTTTTTGAACTTGGATCTTGCTATAATTGCTTTACATATTCCTTTTGTCTGATAAAAGAAAAAGATAAGCAAATGCCTTCACATTAAAGAAGATACAGAATAGGAAATTTCCTTCTTTCTTCTGCCTTAAAATCACTGGGAAAAAAAAAGAAGAATAAGAAAAAATAGAGGGAAAAAAATCCAACTTTCATGGAAGTAAGGAAATGGACATATCCCAATACTACAAATGGGGAAGATATGTAGAATATTGTGAAATTCGTTTTGAGGCAAGTGAGAATGTGAAGGGCCAAAATGTTATCTTTCAGATATCAGGAAGGTTTCTGATTCCCTTGATATATTGTGACTGAATCCAGAATAACTATTCTTTGTTTAGTTCAGGAGATGGGATACAGGTATGTGACCTAGCTACAGGCAACATGGGAAATGCCTCTGCAGAAATCAATACCTCAGAATGGCAGGAGAGATGCTGATGAAGGAAAAATATGCTTCAGCACATTTTTATAGTTTATAATTTATCTTATTGTGCAATCCAAGAAAAGGAGGGCTGCTGACCTAAAGAAGATGGCAGGTCAAAAATTAACATACAGAAATTTGCTCTGAGCACACTAGAGTCATGGGCACTAACACTGAAGGGAGATGTATCCCGGAGACAGAATACATTTCAGTTTTGATGAGAGTGCGTTTGACATAGCATCATAGCACACCGAAATTTGTTATGGATGCCTCCATGAGATATGTGGATGAGAAAAGATCTGGTGAGAACCAATCAGAAAAGAGCCAGCATGAGCTCAGAGCACAAGTACCTCCACCTTCATCAGCCGAAAGAGAAGAGAAATGGAAATATAGAAAGAAAAAAGAAATTATACCATCCAAATATTGCCTAGGGAAAGATAGGGAGAGGTCACCAAAATAATTTACATTAAAAAAAAACTCTGTAAGCAAATTCCTTAAAGAAAAGATAAAAACATTTAAGGGAAAGATTATGTGACAAATAAGAGAGTACAGTGAGAAAAAAATTAATATAATGCAGAGATGAAATCAGTCTTTCTCTGTCTCTCTCTCCTATGTATGTATGTATTTCCAAAGTAATTCTCAAACATAAAATTGAGCAACAAACATTTAGTTTTCCTTAACTAACGGCTTGAATTTGTACTGTGAAAAGGCATGTCTTATCTTGAGTTTGAGCTGTGGGAAGGCATGTTTTGGCCCAGGAAAAATAAGTTAATGTTAAATTTTATTGGTATTGTTTTAAGATGTAGTTTTATTATTAGGTATGATGAGGTCAACAGATCAGGAGATGAGAGTTATTGAAGAAATAGTTTGTTATTCATAATTCTCAAGAGGAGAGGGCATGCTACTCCATGCAGGGCCACCTGGGGCAGGAGAGAAGGAGGGGAAATGTGAGCAAGAGCCTTTTTTATGGTTTCTGTGGGAAAGAACAGGTAAGACAGGGTAAGCAAGCCCAGGATTGGCTAGTTTTGGTAGTTTCAACTCTGCGTGTAGGGGCTACCCCTAGCCATCTGAAACCCGGTCTTAGGGAGGGGAACACTAGGCTGAGTGTGAGAGCACTTTGAGAGCCTGTTAAAGGAGGTGATTGGGGTATTCGCTTTGGATTGGTTGCTTTACACATGAAAGGTGTGATGAGTTGATTGCTGTCTCCAGGAGTTCGCTAACCCTGGGAGGGGCTTTCTCTACCTGGGTGAGCAAGGTCATAGATGTCAAAGCATCAGGAAATACAGAAATTTTTTTTAAAAAGCATGATTAATACAGTATTTAGTAGGAGGTCTCTTAATTGCAATCCAAAAGAATTGTTTGCCTAACTATGCCAAAATTGTCATTTATTGTGTGCAGAATGTAATATTTATTTAAGTACTAATTAAATCATATTATATATCAGAACATTGAATTACAAGGGAATATACTTTTGATAATATCATGTTGTAGTGTTCAAAAGGAAGTTATTTTTCCTTCAAATTAGACATTCTATGAATGCTCTATTGAAAATTTTTGTATTTTCAAGGCAGAATGTTGGCAAGGCCAACTTCTGAAAAATCAAATCTCACTTTATGTAAATTAATACCTGAACAAAAGTAAAGCTAATAAATTTTAATAACAAAAAAATACTGATAGAAATACATAGATGGATATATTTTCATGAACATGCCCACAGAGACTCCAAGCTCATAAGAATTTGCATGTAATTGGAACCTGGGATGTGTGAAAATCTGGCTCCCAGCCTGGGAGATAAAAAGGAATTTAGGATTCCAGGCAAAAAGGTGAAAGACAAAGGGAAAGAATATTTATGAAGTCAGTGGGAGAACTTTTCCTGCCAGACTCAGTAACACAAACAATTAAACTCACTCTGTATCATAGAATTTTTCATTTGTTTAAATAAATGCCTTCGATATTGAGAATCTTGAAACCGATTTTATGTGGTGGTAGAGAAGGGATGAGAAGCAAAACTAATTTATTCTGCAGAAATGATTGGTCAGTTTATAGCACTGTGTAGACCATATAGCTATGAGATACTATTCAGTAAGCTTAATCATCTCATTCAGATACTTGTCAGCAGTGTGAAAAAAAAAAATTTCCTGGTACTGTTCTGCAGGGCGCCAGTAATATTTTAAAATACATATCAGTGACTTAAAGGAAAGCATCAGAGATGTTTCTCATTGAAATCACAAATGACATATATTGGATGTGAGGACATACAGTCTGCAATACAGAAATAAGTCTCAAAATTTCTTTTATCAATTGGAGAAATGAAATGAACCATCAAAATAGAATGAAATTGAGGAGAGGCACCATTGGCTCATTGTGCATTTCTATTATTACAGTTTCTCATCTGAGAAATAGACATAAATTCTCTGTAAGCAAAGGACAAAATTCCTGGCCACAAACCACTGTCTGATCTGTGGGCCCAACAGACTTTGTCCTACCTAGACCATTGTTAGAGAAATTTTTGATATAAAATCTATCAATGTTCAGTTTACTTCTAAGTGCCATGGGCATGAAATTCTTTAAAAACTCCATAAAGTAAGCTTTAGCTATTTAATTTTTGTTGAGGATAAAAATCACTGTATTTTCAACAACTTTACAAAACCTTTAAGGTAATTAGTTTTTCTTACTTTCAGATCTTGGCGTTTGTTTTGGAGAGTGAAAGAAAAGATAATCCAAATGTCTAAAGTATTTGATAGAAAACACTTGCTTTTCCATATACTATTGAAACCACCTTTTACAAATTAATAAAGGGGTACATGATGAGAACTGTGATAAGGGCCTAAACTTTGTAAAGGCACCAGCGTAGCTAAAAATAATGACAATAACCAGACACTGTCCCGTAGTTTGCTTTCCTATAATTGCGACTCAGGAGTCACATAATTGATGGTCATAAAGACTCTTAACTTTCCCCATCGATAACATCACCCTTGTGAAACCTGAGGCTACTTTTTGAGATATCTTCCAGGCCCTGCCTTCTGGGGGAACTGCTGACCTACCCAGACCAGTGGCCCATATCGAGGAACTGACTCAACTGGTATTGTGACCCCCCCACCCAAGAACCAATTCAGCAAAGTAGACAATTTATACACCCCCATGGTTCTGCCTCAAACTCAGCCAATTAGCAGACCCAATTGCCTAGCTTTTTGCCCGCACCAAACTATCTTTAAAAACCCTTTCTCCCAAATTTTTTGGGATGGATTTGAGAAATTCTTTTAATCTCCTCGCATGGTACCTGCGATATTAAACTCTTTCTCTGTTGTGGACTCTACTGCCTGTGTATTTAGGCTTCCTCTTCAGCAGCCGGCAACAAACCTGGTTGGGCTGTAACACTATGTTCAGTGCTTTCTCTGTATTTACTTTGATGAGATCTCAGTTCCATCTATTTATACTGAAACCCAATCAATAACCTAATTTATGCAGGAATATTGGGAATGTTCTTAAGCAGGAATTGATAGGATATAAATATATGTATACCATGTTGGGAAAAACATACATTTCTATGTACATTATAACCATGTACCTCAATGATCATTTATGTTGCCTAGGCAACTTCTCAATGTTATCTCATTTGTTCACTGTAGAACTTAAGTAAGAAAGACAAGGTAGATATTCATGTTCACTTAAAAATAAGGAATTTGAAACTTAACAAGGAGAAACTATGATATGAGAGAGGCAGTATTTTATTAAAAGAGCATGAGATAATAAACTTGGATGGGATCTTGCATGAGTTTTGACACTAACTAGAAGGAAGATGTCACTTGGTATCCATGGATCTTAGCATTTGCTAGTGTTGCTCTTACCTATAATTATTTCTAAAGTTCGTAATGATTCAACACATTCTAACCATTTCCTTGCCTCCAGGATTCTTGCTATCACATGAATCCTCCTCAGCTCTATCATTCACATAAATGTTTGGAGAAGTACTACATACACAGTGAGAATATAATAAATACTAGCTATTAATGTAGTTATTACTAGTATTATTAAACATTCAACAAATATTTATTGAATGCCTACAGTCACTCTGCTGTGTGTTATATTTACAAAGGGAAAAACATAAAACACAGAGGTATGATTTCTGTCTTTATAGATCTTACACAGTACTCTAAGGGGGTTACAAAAACCATCTATTCAAAATCCAATTCTCCCCGTCATACTGCGACAGCTACTCATTTTTTATAGGATACAGTCCAATTGCTCTGTGTCATGCAAGGTCTTCCATGATCTGCCATTTCCCTACAACTTTAGCCTCATGTATCCCCATTTGCTGTTTTTAAATTTTAGCTTTCAAAGCACCCACATTTTGTTAAGTCTCTTGTCCTCTCTGTGAATGAATGATGCAGAATCTCACTTCTGTGCCTTTGTGTATGATATTTCTCTTATTTGAAATTCTCCAGAAACAACATAAAACTGGCTAATTTCTGAATGTCCTTTAAGATTTGGCTTGAACCCCACCTTTCTAGATGGGGTTCTCTGATCTTTTCTCATCTTTCACCCCTAGGCTGTGTGTAATTACTGAATCTGGCACGTTGGTTTATAACAGTGGTTTTCAGCTGTGGTAGATTTTACTCGAAAGGAGATAAAAATGGCTGAAAACATTTTGGTTGTGTAGGGGTGGAGGGAAAGCTTCCCCCTCACCCTTGGAAAGTTCACTGAGAAATCAACTTGCAAAAAAAGCAGATTAATAAGATAAAAGATATACAAATTTGTTGTTATCATGCACACAGGGAGAATCCAAAGTGGTTGCCCTATATCCCAATGGGGAAGAGATGCTTATAAACCCTACTTGTTAGGGGAAAGGGAGATGAGGAAGTTTGGATGATTTTAGAGGAGAAGTAAATGATTTTGGGGGAAATCCAATGGGCTTGAGGAATATACAATGACCTGGAAGAAAGTCTGTTGGACCTGCAGAGCAGACAATGGTTTGTGACAAGCCTGCGCTGGTTTACTGGCAGACTTTAGTCTTCCTTTTTGCGATATGAGTACAGTTAATGAAAACCTAGGGAAAGGATCAGAGGTCATTGTTTTCTTTTTTGTTAGGTCTGGGCTTTAGGAAGGTAAGGAACTTCAGAGAATAAAGACATCTTATGTTTTGGGAGAGACGGTGGGGGCTAGGGATGGGGAAGAAGGTCAGAGAGACCTTGAGGCTTCTTCAGTCCAGCCTGACAAAATGTCATATTTTGAGGTGTCAATTCCTGAGTCCCAACAGTTGTTAACAACTGGGGTGATGCTACTGGCTTCCTGGTGGGTATAAGATAGGGATGCTGCTAACCATCCTACAATGCACAGAACAGCCTTCCCCAACAAAGAATTAGCTGGTCTCCCATGTCAGTAGTGCTGAGATGAGAAAACCTCATGTAGATGAGCCTGTCACAGCCATTAGGTTCTGAGCTTCCCTTGGCCAAGAGCTCTGTCTTATTTGTTTTTATGTCCTCAGCATTAGTTCCAAAGCCTGGAATATGTTCAATTGATATTTTCTGAATAAATAAAGGAAAGAAGGGAGTGAAGTGTGAATGATTATATGAATAATTAGGAAGTATTTGTTCAATAATGAAGATATGCACTGCACTTATACTAAAACAGTGCTTCTCAACTTGGGGTTAAAATTTTTGAGTTGGGTGGCAGATGGTAGAGGGAATTGCAATAGGGGACAGGGAAATCACAATCGCAGGAATTGAGGATTAAAGTTCTAACAATAGAAAAGAAAAAGTAAGAGAAAATGTCAGATATCTGTATATACAGTGACCTTTTCAACAGTTTAAATCCTTTAATGTATGAAGGAAGTGTTTGCATAATGTTTCTTATTGCAACCAATCAAGGTAAATGATGTGTAACATTTTAATAAACAATATTATTTTTCCTTATATTGAAATTAGAATTAATGTAAATTACCTAAATATTAATCCCACTTTCTTTTATCTTATTTTATAAGCTGACACTATTTTATGGATTATTTAAGAGGTGTTATCTCAGTCTTTCTCTCTCTTTATCCCAGGTATAAAATTCTGTGTAAGCAAATGCTTCCTTTTCATGATATTAGTTGATGGTAGGTGAAAGAATTCTTATAAAATAAGATCTACTTTAAACTGTCAAGCTGAAATCAAATGGAAACAGTTTTTAAGTTTAAAGTAGTTCTTTAAATTTTCATGCCTTTGTGAAGTGTATGATTTCAATCAATATCAGCCAGGAAAGCATTGAATTACTACCAAAAACAGATCTTGAAGAAATTCCAAGTTTTGTAGAAAAAACCCCTAAAACTGAAAGGGCTAGAAATCTAAAGGTAGGAAAACAATGTTAAAAAGCCATTGGAAAGCAGAGAATCTGGAACCCTAAACTCTGTTACTTAAAAATTATTGACACTTCTAATAATAGCACATTTTCCCAAAAAGGTTAACTAAAAGTACAACGAGAATTCCTCATTCCTGCTTGTATTTAATTAGGAAAACTCCTTTACCTAATATATTTCCATGACATCACATTCTAGAATCAAAGGGTTTTTTTTTCCCCCTTCACTTTTCAGGTTCTTTTTAAACATTTTAAAGTTTTTACAGATGATTAGTCACCACATAGATCCATTTTTTATATTCTTGGCTTTAAAAGCACTTTAAAACTATTCATCAATGAAATACTCTCTATAGAAGATGCTCTTATAGTGTTTGTACCCTACGAATTTTTTATCATAATTTAAATCCCTATTTTTATCTGCACTAGAATTCTATATGCAAAATATTTTCCAAACTCTTTCTTCTTTAGTAGAAAATAGTTTGAGTGACTCTAACTTTTAATACCACCTATTGATTATCACTTAATTGCAGCTACCTAAAAATTTCTGACCCAAAATTTGTACATATCTGGAGTAATAGTTAAGATATAATGGCTTACAGTAATCTTCTATAGTAGGATAATTAATGGCCACCCAAGGATACCAAGTTCTAATCCCTGGAACTTATAAATGTTACCTAATAGGGGAAAAAAAAGTTTTTACAGATGTATTTAAATTAAGGATCTTAAAATGAGATTATCTTGTATTATTAGGATGCAACCGTAAGTGTTTTTATAAGAGAGAGACAGAGGGAGATTTGATACCCTTGAAAGAGGAAAAAGCACTTGCGCACAAGGAGAAGGCAATGTGACCATGGAGGCAGAGGTTGGAATGATACAACCATAAGCTAAGGAATGCCAGCAGCCACCCAAAGCTGGAAGAACAGATTCTCCTCCAGAGCCCCTGGAGGGAATGTAGCCTTACCAATATCTTAATTTTGGTCCAATGATACTGATTTCAGACTGCTGGCCTCTAAAACCATGAAAGAAGAAATTAGTGTTGTTTTAAGTGCCCAAATTTGTGGCCATTTGTTACAGAGCTTCAGGAAACTAATATAGATTAACCACATGGCATGAAAACATAACTGAGAGAGGGGAAAAAAATACCAAGAATGAATACTTCATTCATTGGTTCACACATGAAGGTGAGTAGGGCCAATTCCCAGAAACTAATACAATATCAGATAGAAATTAAGTGGAAATAAAGTAGTACATGGTGCTTGAAATAAGAAATTGATAATGAGAATTAAGAAATACTTAAAAAAATGAAAGGGATAAAAAGAGGCTGTTGATAATAAATGATGAACTTCACACATAGAACAAGATGTTGATGGAGAATAAGTTTTTTTTTAAAGTGGAAAATGAGGCCTAATACTAAAGTGATTGCTTTGTCATTCAGATGGAAAAGTCATTAATAACCTCTGGGTGGTGGAGAGTTTTCATGCAAGTATAGTTGTTTTACAAGAGGAAATACAAATAAGGTATATTAGTTAATTATATCACATTGGTTCTTTTAGGAAAGGAAAAATCTTGAATGCTATTTAATAAATATTAATATAGCTCACTCATCTGTTTAATTTTCCAACACCTATTATGTTGTTCTTAGTTAAGCGTAGAGCTGAAGTGCTGAATGGAGTTGCTTTGAGTACCATGCTGTGGCCTCTCCTAATAGGAGCCAGTGGAATCCTACAAAGGGAAAGAGTGCTTGAGGTATTTGTGGGGAGAAACATGATCACCAGAGGCAAGATTTAGAATCCCTGGGTCTTAAAGACCAGATGAATCAGATTATGGAGAGTTTGGATGGCCACAATGAGACTTTAATAGCTGGAAAACAGAAAGAAACTTTAGAAGTTAAGCAAGCACAAGAAGGACATGCAACAGGATCGTTAAATGAAATAGCTTAAGACAGATGAGAAATAGAAATACAAGACCAGAAGATGGAAGGTTAATGAAGGAATCAGTCTATAAGCACTCAAGACTATTTCGTCCAGTGAAAGCCACAGGGAGAGAGAGTGACAGAGAGACAGAGAGAGAGAAGACAATTCAATTGAAGAATCTGCAGAATGTACTGACCTTTTGGATAAAGGGGGATGAGGAAAGATAAGTCAAATATTTCTCCAGGATTCTAAAAGTAGATGATTGGGAAAAACACATTAAGAGGAAGAATAATTATAAAGGCAAGATGTGGTAGGGTGAAAAATAATGAATGTGAACTTCCAAAGAGAAATATTCAGTCATACAGAAATGGAAAAAATAAGAAGCCAGAATTCAGATTTTCCCAATGGAAATGCACTGATGGGCATCGATCGCTTTTGTGTTCTGATTTTCTTTAGCTGATGTGTTTGAATTCCTCTCTGGCTCCCTTTCTCTGAAACTGACTAGTTGTGCAGGACAGGGACATGCAAGACAGAGCACACAAAAACCAACAGTGTGTGGCTTTGGTGAAGTGTTCTATTGGCCTGTAGACGAGAGATAATACTGTCAAGTTGATCCTGAGGAAAAAAACTTTTAATTTAAAAGTTTGTGATTGATGTGAAGAGTAATATTTGCAATGGTAACACTCATGAGTAGCAGTTTCTGAAAAGAAACTAAGGGACCACTGGAATCAGGTGACTTGATCATTGAGATGCAATTTCAATGTCACTGGCAACCTGGTGTTGGGGCATAGAAAATGATACACCAGAATATGGCATTTTGACATACTGAACATATGGCATACTGAACTAAAGAAGCAGCCTCAAGATCTTGATGACTCCCCTCCCCACTCCTGTCTCTGGACCCTCAGTCTCTCCTAAAACACATGATGAAGTCGTCCTCTGAAATACTCTTATCTACCCAGAAACCCGACCTTCCAAAGAGAAACACAATTGTCTTCAGCCATTGCCCTAAAATTTCATTAACCAAAGAAGATTAAAACTCACTTCACAGAGTTTTAAAATTAAACACCACACGTAGAGCCCAGATGAATTTTGTATCAAACTATGGTTTGTTCTCTGGTCCCATTCAAGTTACAAAGAGAATCATTTACAAGATAATTTCTGTCTCCAGGGTCCATTTCTGTCTCCAGGGTCTCTCCTAAAATCATTTACTACCCTTCTAAAATTGTCTACAGCACACCCACTTTCTTCTCCCCTATGAAGAAGCTATTTAAGTTTGAACCATCTGGCCCTTCTTTGAGTTTTCATATTTTTTTGTGTGAAATGCTTATGCATGTTAATAAATTTGTTATGCTTTTCTCTACTAACCTGTCTTTTGTTATAGGTATGTTGGCCATGACCCTTTATGATGGGGAAAAAAAAGGTCACCTCCTTTCTGCCCCTATACTGGATGGTAGAAAGACCTTGAGTTGCATTGGAATTGGAATCCCAGTGATTTTATTAAATATTTGGAAGGTGGGATGTTGGGCAAGATGTTCAATCCCTCGGTATCTCATTTTCTTCACCTATAAAAATAAATGTCCTCTTTGTGGCGAAAAAACTTAAAACCTACTGTCTTAACAATTTTCAAACATACAGTATCTTATTATTGACTATATTTACCATGATATACAATAGATCTCTTGAATTTGTTCCTCCTGTCTAACTGAAATTTCGTCCAATCCACATGTGTGTGTATATATATATACATTTATATGCATATATATAATCTCAAAACATCATGTTGTACACCATAAATAAAAATTAAAAAATTAAACTAATAAAATTCTCTTCGTAGGAATGCTGTGAGGATCAGTATCCCTACTGTGCAAAAACAATATGACAGTGTCTATCCCAGTGCCTGGATCTTCACAGCTGCTCATTAAAAGTTAATTTTATTCTTTGTACCCTACACACTTCCTACGCATACAAGGAGGAAAAAAAATCTATGTTTAATAGGTAATACCCAGTTGAGAAAATGATCATATTTATATTGCTTTGTGAACAAAGGCTCAGGTCAATGTATGGGTAATAAAACTCTACCCTCACACTCATATTGTTGTACCTTTGAATTCTATGGTATTGAATGAACATCTCTTAGGTTTTAGATTACAGAGATAAAAATAATTAGAATAAATACAATGTAAAACAGAAGAGTTTTATTCAGAAATGTTGAGCTTTGGCATTCAAAATTTAGCCTCAAAAATTCATTGGACTCTAAAATGATTCTATGTGTACTCTTCTGTGTATAGAGCATGGTTTATAAAAGTTTTTAAAATGTTAAACTTTCTTAATTGAAAAAGTCAGCAAAAGTAATATATTAAGTATTTAATATGTGTCAATGATTATAAATATATTATCACACTTCGTCCCGTGAAAACAAGCATTTCACCTGCTAGTTGATGAGGCAGGCTAGTTTTTTTTTTTTTTTAAAGAAAGATGATGCAATTTTTTATTGAATAGGAGCATTTGGAATGAAATTAGAAAGTATTTCAGAGATTTCACACCATGAAGACAGTATAACATAGCTCTGGGAGAAAGGGACAAGAAGACTCTTATGGCTTCTTTGAGAGAAGCAGCCATTCAATTCTGGGCTTTTTGGGAAACAGGAGTTTCGGAAAATCTCCCATTATAAAACCCTTTCTTAAGTGGACCCAAATCTGATTGCCACCAAAATACTTATTGTTGAAAATTTTTTAGTTACCATAGTCAGAAAATAGAACTTCTTTTAAAACAATGACCACTTTTAATCCTGTTTTAGGGCCAGTTACAAGTCTTAGTCAATTATGCAGATTCTGCAGAAAGGCATTTTCTGGGCTACAAGGATATAGCAGATTGTATCTGGCCACCCAGATTGGTGCTCTGGGAAAGGACAGTGCTGGTCACTTTCCACTTGCCTCTCCATGTCTACTCTTCACTCTGCCCTGCGCTCTATGGGCATCACAGCATGTGGACAGCATCCACAGGTGCCCCTGCCCACTGCCTTCCAGTTGGTTCTGCCTGTAGGAGGCACTAGTAGGTGACAGAGCCTGGGAGTTTTAAGCACACAGTGGAAACATCTATATGTTTTAAAAATTTAATAGTCAAATAGCTTCACTGTGCCCACAATTAATCAAGTCTAGGAAACAGTGCATTTAACATTGTGTTATAAATAGTCAAGACGGCAGATTTATCAGCCACATCAAGAGCCCAGAAGAGAACTGAGACCAACATGTTGCAGGATGAATAAAAATTGCTGAAAATTGACTTTGAATGGATAGTTGAGTTGGCATCATTCTGGGTGGTCATTCTAATTTGTTTAATCCAGAGTATCATACAGCATTTTATTCTACACAAGATTTTGGAAGTTTAACTGCAAAAGCACACCAGATGATAATTCTTTCAAAGGATATAGGCATGACTGAAATTGAGAAGAGTAATGAAAGCTTTTCAAAAAGAGTGCTAAATGCTGGGTACAGTGAGAGTTTGTCTCTGTGAAAAATACTGTGATCATAGGGCAACATATGAGTCTTGGGTACTGCTTTAACAAATACAACGTGTCGTATGTTTAATTCTTAGTTGGAAATGAAGCTTACATCTGACATTTTTGTGAGACAAATCCTATGATTGTTTTTTTTGACCTGAGGAAGAATAAAGCACATCTCACTCACCTTTAGTGACCACCTCTATTTTGTTACTTAAACATAATAAAATAAAAATAATTTAAACCAGCTTCAAGGGAGGCCTTGGGAGAGAGCTCTAGGAGATTGCAATCAATAAGGATTCAAATTACTCCATGACTTCAGTGTTTGAAACATTTAAAGGAGAAACAATGTGATATTAGGTAAACTAGCAACATGTTTAACAGAGGGTGGTTATACAGCTCATTAAGACAGACCATTAAGTCAATAATGCAATGACTCTGAACATTTGTTTGGGTCTCTAGCTTTTTATAAACTAATCTCTGCTTTGCAATAATTTAACTAATTTTTCCACAAACCAAATACAGTAAACCAGCAAATGAATAGATAATGAAGAATCAATGCACCCTGTCACATGCTCCCACCTCTCTCCAGATAATTCTCACTTTGCAAAGAAGCTGAAACAAGCACTAGGATATTAAATATTTGAAGAAATAAAAGGACAAAACTAAGCAAAACAGAAAAGCAAACAAAAACTCCACCTGGAACATGAGGTCAATCAAGGAAATGTATTTGTCTCAGAGCACCAGTAATATTTCCTCTCATATTGAAGTTATTTTTTTTTTTCATTCTCATTTTACGTTTCTCTTCATAATCTGCTTTTTTTCCAAATGGATTCATCCTTCGTGTTTATAATGATGTGACTTAAAACTCAAAGAAACTTACTTTTTAAACTGTTTTGCAGTTGTAACTACTGGTAGGTACTTGTCTTTCTGTCCGCTCTTTTGATGAGTTTGCATGATTTGATAGGTTATTTTAGAAGTACTCTTAAGAACATAATAGTTTACTTAGTACTCCTCACTGTGTAAAACCTTTGCATTTAAGTCCAATAGTTTACTTGAAAGATGGCCTGTTTGGAACAAGAACAATGATCACAAATGTATAGAAACTATTTCACTGGGACAGTAAAATATGAACATAAAATTTATTTCAAAAATACATAGTGTTTATTTAAAATATATATGAACTCTCAGAGTCGATGCATACTAAAGGAAAAAAAATCCCATGTTCTTTTCTCGTCTGTTTCTTCTTTTGTTTTCTAAATAAAAATCTAATGATAAGTTTCAGAGAAGAAGCATTTATTTTTTGAAAAGCTAGAGAATGCATCTTTTCTTTCATAAAATGCCAGACATACAGCCCATTTTTCTTGTGGCTCACAGAATTCTAGAGTATATTTGCCAAAACTTAAAAGTTCTGAATTGACTTAAGGAAGGAAGCCTGAAAATACTGTGAAAAGTTTAAAAAATTCCAACCCATTTGTAATTGTTAGAATCCAATAACTACCAGTTTGAAGATTCTTGACTTTGTAAACTTTAGTGTCTATTTTAACATTAGAGTATGTATGGCACATAATAAGCCAACTTTTCTGAAACTAAAATGGACATTCAATTATATATCTTTCCTTACATATGCTGATTTTGTTTTTTTTGAAATACTCATCCTGAGATTGTTGGTTCATATAAATATGATGTTTCTACTCTGGTGACTTGGAAAAGATGATTAGTTTCTAATGTTGTTTATACAGTTGCTATTTCCAATGACTTTATTGTTTGTCTAGGCTAACTATCTTAATTTACATATCTTATATTTTATCTAATAGTGTTTTAAGATCTGTCGTTGTATAAAACTCTGCTTGCTTTGCTGAATTCATAACTATGAGGAGCAACATATTTATGATTAATGATGGAAAATATGCTTCCAAGATGTTTTTATTTGCATTTATAGATATAATTTGCCAAAGGATTTATGTGAGTACTACTCATAAATGTTCTGATCAGATGTTTGACTATAAAACATTTCTAAATGCCACACTCCACGGGGTAATGATCTATCCATCTGCAATAGTATTCTGACTCCTATAAATGGTATAAATTTTAGATCTTTTAGAAATACCCTTTATACCCTCATGTTAGAGGAAATACCTAGAAAAAAGAATAACTTCCTTGGACAGTTAAGACACTGGATAAAGATGATGAAAGACCTTGACCTATGAATCAACACTTAATAGGGAGGCTAGAGGTCAACCTCCAAAGTCCAAGTCAGGATGCTCACATGTAGCTAGGAAAGCAAATTGCACACAGCAAGCAGAGTGAAAAGGACCATCGCGAGAAAGCCACTTACAAGATGACAAAATATTACATATGGTTAGGACAGTGCCAAGAAAATGAAATACATCCTAGGCAGAGTGAAAATGAGTGATAAGCCTGGATCTTCTCAATTTATTCTACTTTGGAGGAATATTTGTAAATTAATTTTCCCCACATAAATACTGTTGCCTTAGATTAGCTCATAACATCCTAACTCCTGTTTTAGCTGATTTTTTTCTTGGCCACCTCTTTCAGACTTTCCAAGGCAGTTTGGCTGCTACTATTACGTGTGTTTATTGTTCTCTTTTTTCTTTTTATCCTACATCTCATTTTTATTATTTAGCTCTACTTTATTTCCTGTATTATTTTTGGAACACGGAAAATTATACAGTAACAAAGTGTGTCAAAGCAAAGATGTTAAACAGGAAAGAAAAGACAACTTTATTTGTTTAGCCTGTTGGAGTAGGGAAGAGAGACTGAACTCAACTCCACTGAAACAAATGTGGGAGGGTTTTTAAAGGCTAAGGTGAGCTAGTGGAAAAGTACTGGAGGATAGTAAGGGAGAAGTTGATTAATGGGGTATGTTGAATATATCAAGTTATTCCTGAGTTTGCAAATGTTTTACTCTGTGATTAGGCCATCTGTGTTTGCTAGCTGCATCCATCAAAGTTAGATTCCTACCCCCCCATAGAGATTGGGATATAGGGGTGCTACCTCCTTCGATGTTTACATTTCAGAGAGATGGTTCCCAGGTCCCTGAAGAAGACATTAACTACGTTGAAAAAGTGGCAGGAGGCTGGGACAAGACTTGTATACATTTCAAGGGGACAGAGAACGAATTTACAATTATGAATTTTGTAAACTAAATGCTCTAGGAATAGAGAGGCATATAGTCAAGAAGAAACGTGTCTAAAGTTCAGTCAAGGGAAATATTAAGGCCACCTTGGCCAAGTGTATGTTAATTTTCAAATATTAATGTTTATATATATTGGGCATCAGTTGCATATTTTGTATTTGACTATAAATTATGCAGCATGCAAACACATGAGTGAGTGTAAATATTCTACACCAGTCATTAATCTTCTATGTTCTTAATTTCATTTCCTACTTGTAGAATTCCATCATCACTTACTTAGCCAAAATTCCTTAGGCTGCCCTTTGTGCCAAGCCTTAAAGCAATTAAGACACAGTCTCTCCTCCCAGGGCCTCTGTCCACTGGCTGTAAGAATATTTAGTCCTTTATCTTCTAAAGGTAACGCCAGCCACAGAAGAGAGGGGTGGCACAATATGTTATCCAGCAACTTTACTGCAAGCTGGATAGGTGCACACATATTCCAGACGAATACACAAAGTAGTCACTTATATTGCGTATATTCTATCGCAGAAAGAATCTGGAGTGGAGATGTGTATGCTGTTGCTCTATCTTGTTCGGCTTGTTCCCAGATCTTTGTAGCTTGGGCATCTTTGTTCAAAACTGTAGAGCTGCACTGCCCAATATGGTAGACATTAGACACGCGACTGTTCAGCATTCCAAATGCAACCAGCCCGAATTGAGAAGTGCTGTAATTGCAAATACATATCAAATTTCAGAAACTTAATATGATAAAAATAGTTTAAAAATATCTCCAGTAGATTTTTATATTTATTGTCTGTTAAAATGATAGTATTTTGAATATATTGGGTTAAATATTAAAATTTATTCCACCTGTTTTATTTTATTTTTTGTGATACGGCTACTAGGAATTTTTAAATTGCATATATGCTATATATTGTATTTCTATTGGTCAGCCGGACTCTAGAGAGCTAGACTTCGCCCATTCCCAGTACCTGGGGTATTTCTCTTCTTTATTTTGGTCCCTCTTGTAAGAACTATCTCCTTTCATTACTGCCTGCCTCTCTTGTTCAAATACCAGCTGAAATGCCAACTCCTTCCCTATAGCATTGGGTTGCGTAACACCAATTTATCACTTAGAATGGCTGTATGTGTATCATCTTACTACTCGCACTAAAACATGCTCCTTCTTGTATTCACATCCCCCCTGTAGAGTTTATTATTAAACACATAGTAAAGCCCAATCAGTGTCTATTAAATGTTCTAAATTCTGATCAAACATCTAGCTGAAAACCCACTGTTTCCAATTTATCATCACATTTCTGTTGTTCCACTTGAGGAGGAAGATGTAAATAAGACCTTTAAGTGAGCTGCTGTTCTGAGTTTGGGAAAACCTGCCTCCCCACCTCCCCCTAACCTGGTCATTAGGCTCCAGTCAAGGGGCTGGAGCAAGTTACCAGATGGGATCTGAAATGTTGCTTCTCTAGTGCTACTTATATTACATTCAAAGATCAGTTGAGTAGAAAATTTTCTAGTGCATAAAGGAAATGATGATGAGAAATGTATTTTTTATTGATGTGCAAGTTTTTTTTTTCTTTGCAAAGAATCTTAGTCAATGTTGTAATTGTTCCTGTCTTATAAAAATGATGTCCAAAGGCAGGATTCTATCCATGTAAACTGTCAATAAATATCCTTGATAAATGAGTGAAAGAAATCAGGGTATTCACTGGAAAGAACTCAACCCCATGCTGACTTCAAGCAAGTATAATTTAATGGAAACATCAATGACAAAATATTTCAATGGTCAATGTGCAGACCTATAAATTATTAAATTCTCCAAGGCTGCGAAGGAATGGTAAAACCCTGTTTTCAAAATGTTTTGGGTAAATGTGTTTTGAAAGAGTTGCTGCTCGAGGCCCATGTAGAACAGCTTACTTTGTTCCCTTGTAAAAGGCTAATCGAGGAGCTCAGAGCATCACAAGGATGATCACCTCTCCTGGGGAATAGAAAATACTATTTAACCTTTCACATTATCTATTCTGGGCACACAAGGGAATTATACTTGCTGCTAATACTGAAGATGAGTAAGCCCTTACATAAACACACTGTGAATGAAGATTTATAAAGGCAGATTTTGTGGTGGGCTCTGGGATTAGGCATTAGGTCACATTCACTGTCTTCCAGCAGGCTGCCCATCTTGGCACCAGGTCCTCCACATTCTGCACATCACGTAGAGCCACGTGGATCTTAGCAAGATGCCAGTGTGAGGGGCCTTGCCCAGAGAGACATGTGGTAAATATAAGCTTATTTCACTTCCCTCCAGTTGCAAGGATGACATTGAGCCTATATGGATTGCAACAGTTATGCAATTAAACATTTCTATTCCAACAAAAGGAACCAATATCTTACTTGCTCCGAAGAATGGCATATATCACATATGTTAACTCAGAAAAAAAATACACTACACTATTTCTGTATTTAAAATTTTAAGGTCATAGCCTGGCGTGGTGGCTCACTCCTGTAATCCTAGCACTCTGGGAGGCTGAGGTGGGTAGATCTCTCAAGGTCAGAAGTTCAAGACTAGCCTGAGCAAGAGTGAGACCCCATCTCTACTAAAAATACAAAGAAATTAGTTGGAAAACTAAAAATATATAGAAAAAATTAGCCAGGCACGGTGGCGCGTGCCTGTAGTCCCAGCTACTCGGAGGCTGAGACAGAAGGATTGCTTGAGCCCAGGAGTTTGAGGTTGCTGGGAGCTAGGCTGACGCCACGGCACTCTAGCCCAGGCAACACAGTGAGACTCTGTCTCAAACAAAAAAAAATTTTTTTTCAGGTCATGGTTTAAGGTTTAAGGCAGGGTTTCTCAATCTTGGCACTATGAACCTTCTGGGCCAAATAATTCTTTTTGGGGAAGGTGGAGGTGCTATCCTCTGCATGGAAGGATGTTTATCAGCATTTCTGGTCTCTACCCACTAGAATCCAGTAGCTGTCCCCCGTGCGTCTCAACAGCCAAAAATGTCTCCAGTCATTGCCAAACTATCTCTGGGAGTGGGGGCAAAATTGCCCCCAGTGAGAACCACTGATTTAAATTAATATTTTGTAAAGTTCACTTACACACATGTGCATGAGTGTTTACACACACATATATTAGAGCTTTATCAGAGTATACAGGTACATATAATCACATAAAAATCATAACATATCCAAATATTTTATAAAACACATGTAACAAAACTTTGGTGCAATCACTGTCAAGGAAAACCAAGAGAGACAATAATGATCTTCTCAAATTATGTATTCATGCTCCAAGGGTTTTTTGGATAATAATTGCTTCAAATATTACTATGTTAATTATAAAAGCACCTGTCATTATAATTAAACAAAAAACAGTATTCTAAAAATGTTTGTTGAGCAATTCACATGAGCCAGATGTTATTCCAAGGGTTTGGGCTGGAATAGAGAAATGAAGTAAATGGATTCCTGCCCCCATGAAGTATAGGGGAGTCATGTAATAATCAAATAATCATGCGAACAAATATGAAATTAACAACTGTGACCTAAGTTCTGAAGACGCATTCACTTCCTGCTAGGAAGCAAGCTATAATGTGCTAATATAGCCATACATATATCTTATGTCAATGATGTCCATATTATTATATCATTTAAATTAATGGCTGTGCTAATGAAATTTCAACAGTGTATTGGAATAGGTAGTTGGAATCAAGGGACAGGTGATCTCAGTTATCTATGGAAGCAATCTCTTGGCTTCAGGTAAGATGCCAAGAGGGAAAGACTAGAGATTAGGTTAAGGTATCAATCCATAGACTGGAATAAGCAAAGTGAATAATAATATACAGCAAATAAAAAGAAAATCTAACACCTTATAATAAGAACTATAGTTTAAATATAGATATATACACACACACACACACACACATACACATAAAAGATTTTAAGTACCAATTTTATTTTATTTGAAAGACTTTTCAGTGCTAAGCATAAATTTTCCCGGTTAGCCAGATAAAGGGAGATAATTTATATAATGGTTCATAAACATGAGCTATAGGGGCACAATTTTATTTAAAGTATAGGCTGTCTACTGAGTGAGCGCTCTAACCCTATGGAGGCTAACCCTATGGAATAAATGTCATGACAGAGGTTAAAACTTTTCTTGATAGCTAATAAGTTATTTCTTACTTTTGCTGAAAGTCCAATGCAGGTTCAGATTGGGTGGTTGGGGGAATGTCCTGGTTCACATAGCTGGTCAGATGGAAACTGCACAATTGTGTAGCTAACCTTCTAGAATACTCACATTCCTGGGTCACCATGGTAAGGCAGGATGATCAAACAGTGGCTCTTCCCTGGCCATTTCACTGGACACGATAGTCACATGGTTCTGCCTAGCCATTTAGAGGAGAAAATTAAAATATCTGGAAAATATTAGAATATCTTTGCTACATATACCAAGATATCTGCAGAACTGTTTGCACAATTTATGACATTGTTTGTGTCTAGTACTATAGTGTTTGTCTCAGAAACAAAAGAGAAGGACCTAAATGATTATCAGTGAGAACAGGTTAAATGCAACCATAGGATGGAATACTATAGGAAAGATCCTTATGTGCTTCTAAGGAAAGAATTTAAAGATTTTAAGAACAAAAATAAGATATACGATAGTTTTATAGTATGAAAACTTTGCTACTCAGATTGGGGATTGAAGGTGAAAGGGAGCCTATTTTATTTTACTTTTTTTACTTGATCGCCTTTGGTATTATTTGTATTACTTACCTTTGGAACTGTCATTTTTACATATGCATTTAATAAAGTAATACTGAATTAGTAGGTTAAGAAAACATAATGGTTGCCTTTTGACTACTCAGAAGAGAAGCATTATAAATGTGTAACAATGTCACTAGAGCCCATTAAGAAATCATAATGCATAAAGGAAAGAATCTTGGAAGCAATGTAAGCTTAGAGCAATTTTAACTTGTTCTCTTTCTTGAGCCTAAAATTGTTCAATGAGCTCAGATCCTGACTGGTGTTTCGACCATCAATTATCACTGTATATTTATAGATATGCTCTTTCCCAGCAATTTTAGAAGGTTAAAGCAAATGTATGTAATCAGTCTATTATTTGCCAGAAGATAAAGTGCCATTGAGGCTTGTGTGATCAAAGGAAAATGATTCCAAAGATAACTTTGGTGCTGGCTGATGTTAAAATGTCAAAAGAGAGAGTTTTCAGCTATAAGATAAATGTATATTTTTACTTTCAAATCTAACCACATTGAGACTTAAAAAATGCATCCCTTCATGTATGAGTATGATTTTATTGATGCACCATCACAGGAGTATATTATGGGAATTACGTTTTGTAGAAGTGATGGATTTGTCTTAAGTCACTTAGGCTGCCTGGTACACTTGGGAACAATTCTAAGTCTTAAGAGATACTTCCTCTGGTCACAAGGTTTCCTCTTTCACCTAATCAATAATTATGCTTCAGATAGAAATTCGGAGTCGCTTCTTCAGTAACAACTTTTCTGACCTCGAGATTGGGTCAGGTCTCTTGAATGGACAATTTCAGCGCACTTTACCATTTTCTTTTGCTGTGCGTATCACACTGACTAGTTAAAGATTTGTGTTTGACATGACTTGTCTCTTTCGTGTGACTGGAAACTCCAAGTCTGCTTTGCTCGCTATTGTAAACACATCTCTGATTACAGTGGCTGAAACATAGGAGGTCTCAAAATGAATGAATGAATGTAGGCAAATGTACCTCTGTGTGTGTGTGTGTGCATGTGTTTGCATGCATCCTGTCCACGTGAATCTATAAGAAGAGGCTGGGGGTAACAAAAAGAGTCATGTCTTCCCCTCAGATTTGAAAATAACTGAAAGATAATGATGTAGTTTGTGTTAGAGCCTGTTCTGAACCATCCTGAGGGACTTGGAGAGCCAAGACAAACCCTGCAGGGTCCTGTCCAAGTCCAACTGTGGTGCAGTTTTTGAGATAGTATCTCAGACTTTGGAAAACATGATGCTACTGGGCTATCGTGTCCACCAGGCTGTCCTGGTTGGGGATGGAGATGGGGAAAGCTACTGGGATTATATTAACCTCTGATAGGAGAAGTTGAATTTTTCTAAAGAGGGATAAAGGTGTTGACTCTGTGGCTTCAAAACCATGGTTCTCATCAAGGGGTATGGGACTAATAAATAATGTAGAGACAACTAATTAGAATTAGCAATAGGGTCCATCTCTGAGGAACATCCTAGGAAAGACTTGGTCTTTTTTTTCCTCATGAACTCTGTAACCCGTCACATTAGGATAGAGTTTTAAGTTTCATTTGCTATACTGTAATTTCTCCTAGGTGTCTCTCAACCATCAGTGAAGTCTGTTTCTCACACTCAGCCTTTCTCCCAGGGGTGAACTGAGGAACTGGGGACAGGTTGGAAAGTAATGGTACCGTGCTAACTTCAGGCAGATCCAGGATCCTGGAGCTCTAGGCCAGCAGAAGTCAAGGTCATCAGAGACATATAGTAGAGCTGTCAAGACATGACCTCAGGCCTGATGATGGGGAGGTAGATCCCTGGTGAGGGCAAGGGAAGATCAGACAATAGATGGCACCCAGATTTTCAGAGATGAGGAGGGATTAAAAAGGATATGTGGAATTACATGGTGAGAATGGAGGCTACAGAGAAAAGTTCTGGTCAGGCTGTCTCCTTGCTAGGGAGTGTGAATTTCATTTTGCAACCAAAGGGGGATGATCTGTCATTTCTGAGCAGCTGCAAATTCTGATCTATGAAGGTTCAGAAAGATGACTCAAGAGTCAGTGCAGAAGGAAGGCAAGACCAGTGCTAAAGTCATTGAAGTGTAAAGCAAGAAAAGCCAGTTTCTAAAAAGGGAAATTCTGATTCCTTATATTCTATTTTTGTAAGTTTTATAAGTTGATTGTTTCTATTACTGAAGTAACAATGGAAAAATCATCAACTTAGGTGACCTACCAGAGTTGGGGAAGGGTATCTCTCGCATATCTAGGTTTTACTAAAGAATACCTGTTTTGTGACATTAGAAAACAGAGAAATATAAAAACAATCTGTACAAACTTCAGGTTGATGGGTAAGAAATAGCCAGACTTTTCCTCCATTAGTAAACATCAAACTGCATCGTTGGGTCAACTGGAATCATGAAAAGAAATATGTTAGTATGGTTAAAGAATGACGCTTTATTATACCACTGGACTAGATATGGAATGTGTGTGTGTGTGTGTGTGTGTGTGTATTTCATCTATCTCCACTAAATTCCTCTTCTCACCAGATTTTTAAAATCTGAATACTGTAGCAATGTTAATTCTATTATCTGACAGAATCTCTTTTCCCGATAATTGCTCTGTGAGGATTAAATGCTAGATCAGCAAACTTCTAGAGTATTCAGTCAATTGACTATTATGCAAGATTATGCAATTTCTGTTAAGTGGTTCCCAGAGGCTTATAAAACAGGTTAACTTAGTCTTGAATATGGATTAATTTCTTTATGTTTTCCAGCCTCATTTAGCCTCTTTAGTGTGTAGCATGATTAGTTCACCTAATATTTTTATTTGATTTAAATATCAAGAAAATTAACTCTCAGAAAATGTCAATTTATTTGATATATTTTAGGAAATACAGCAATAGAGGTTTTGATATTCACATTTGTCATGGTTTTCTTTTCTTTTACTTCCAAATATGCTTTGATACATACCTACATGTTTGTACAATCGCTGCTGACACTTAGGAGAGATCATTTCATGTTTCTTTAGGAGAGTTTCTCCTGTGAATAAAGGATATTTGTTCAAAGAAATAAAGAGAATGGCTACAAATCTGGTAGGGACTTTCATTTGGTGTATCCTGTTAAGTAATATATGTGCTTTATTTGGGCTGTGCTTTCTTGGCATATAGTTCTCTAAGAATATGAGAATATAGCAACATCAGCTACCCTAGAAGTAATGCTATTAATTTATATGGTCAGAACAGTTGCAGACGTGTGGGGAACAGTTAATCAGCTAATGGATACTTCTGTAGGGAGAAGTTGTCTAGTGATGACATATGAGTCACACAACCCAAGTGGACAGCATCATGATTCCTGTGCTCCAGAGCTAAAGTCCCTCTCTTTGTGTTGTTGTCTTACTGCCTGTTTGTGGGTACCTTTTCTCTTTCTGTGCCATTTTCCTATAGCCTACCATTACTTTATTAAATACATTGTTTGCAAAGTGGCCAAATTAACTATAGAATAGAGAATGTTTTTGAATTCATAAAAGACTAATAAGTTTATTATTAAATATATTTTACTCATATTCATAGTTTCTACTAAAGTAAAACTGGTTTTTAAAACATTGTAATGTATTTTTCATTCCTTATAAAACATTTTATAAGTAATGCATAATACTTATAATAATAAGTATGCATAATGACTCCAAATCTCACCACCTAGGTAAACCCAGGAATCACCCTTTCTAGGTGGCATCACCTTAGACTTCCACCTACAGGTGAAGGATAATATAAAACATTTTCAGAAACCATTTCTGAAATGGGGAAAATGCTGCTTCATTGTTGTTTTAATTTGTATCAATTTAATTGATGCTCTCTATTATTATTTATTGACCATGACCACAAATGCTTATTGCATTTAATTTGTTTTTAGATATTCTTATTAGATAGCTTTATATTGCATGCAACTCTCAGGATATCGGAGAATTGTATATATGTGTAAATATGAAAATTTAATAACTTATTCTTAATAATGACTGATAAAATCGAGAAAACATGAATTGTATCAGTCATATATACTATTCATCAACATGCTGTTTTAGATTCCCTTAGCAAGCTGGAGAATGAAGCAATAGTCCATCAATCTAATAGGAACTAGAACAGTGGTTCTCAAAGTGGAATTTCCCAGACCACTAGTATCAACATCACCTGGGAACTTATTAGAAATATAGACTTTGGGACCCCATCCAAACTACAAATCAGAACCCAGAAATCTGTGTTTTAACAAGGTGATTCTCATGTACCAGTTGAAAGCTGGTAACAACTGGACTAAACCAACAACGATGAGGTCATATAAAAGGCTACTTGAGTGACTTTTTCTCATCTTACCCACCCAGCCCCAAATGTCACTATGCATATTTTCTGATAAAACATCGTCCTTTCGCTCTCCTCTCTTTTTTTCTTCTTTTCTCTCTCTTGCATAAGTTCCATTTATTTGTGTCTTTATTTTTTAATCTTTCCCAGATAATAGCTTCACTAATGCATTGCTACATGTGGAGAATCTATTAACTTTTAAGATAAAAAGTTCATTTGCTAAATTTTTCCCATATGTTCAAACTCATAAAGTACTTGTTCTGATTGCTATGATACAAATAAGAAACATATTACTCAGTTTGGCAAAACTTTAGGAATACTTTTGTGGGTCCTGCATTAGCAGAGATTTTTGAACATGCTTTATGAAAATCTAAAGTCTTCCATACTAGATGTCATTGTATTTAATAGTAGTCACAATGTATGTCAAGATTTTTAGGTTAAAAATCTTAAAGTATGTTTATTCCTAAAGGCAGTAAGAAGAATTAGAGCATTATTATTACTACTGTTATTATTAAAATTGTTCATGTTAATATCTTTATGTGTATTATCTCATTCAATCCTCATAATAATTCTATGGACCTGCTGCTATTCTTGTTCTGCTGAAATATTCATAGGTCTGCTGAAATATACACTACAAAAAAGAATTGGGAAAACACTCAAATTTAAAATTGTATAACTGTAACTACCTGACTAAATTTTACTCATCACAATAAATTCTAAATGGAGTTTAGATAAACCTGAAGACTTTTAGTAAGATCAATTATTATTAAACAATTTTCATGTTTCATTTTTATAAAATTCCTATGTAACCTACTATTGCGCTCTTTAAAATGGGGTTTAACACAATTTTTATTTTAAAATGTTTTAAAATGCCGATTTTCTTTCTATTTAAATAATTATCGGGAAAGATTATTTATGTCTTAAAGAACTGTAAGTATGATGGTGTGAATTTGGGCATATTTTAGGCTAGGGAATTTTTGGATAACTCATGTAAGTTCTCTCTCTCTCTTTCTCTTTTTTTACTGCATTCCAGTCTAACTCATCAATTTTTAAATGTTGAGGGGCTATAAATTCATGATTTCAAAGAATGGTACCACACTGAAAGTATAAAAAAGAATAAGAAAATGGAGCCCATTCTTCCAAAAATTAGTTTGGTCCCATTAAAGTTGATTAGAATTTTAAAATAATGCAAGAACACATTGCCTATTTATTAAGTTACTTTATGAACTGCTCTTTTAGAACTAAACTGATAAAGAACTATGTTTACTTTTGCTGTGGAGTCCCAACTATTCAAAAAGCAATGTAAAGAAAATGGAAAGCACTCATTTTCTTATTTGCAAAAAGTAACTAAATGGGTATTTTATCATAACGACATATTTAGCAAAAACAATTTAATGAAAGATGGTATTTCCGACCATTTAAAAAATTGAGTTAGCTTAACCACAAAAAACTAAGAAGTCTAGGTTTCTATAAACAGTTATAGAATAGGGAGAAAACCTAAGACATATGATATCTTCCTTTATGGACAATTTAATTAATATGTACACTTCAGTAGCATTCTAATAACAGAAAAAGAGTTAGGACATAATGTTTCTACAGTATAAATAGACATGATCCAGTGATTTGATACTGATGGGACCTTGCCTTCTTTGGAGAACTGATATGTACAATTTTGTTTGTAAGACATATATTCCATTACATTAAGAGGAATAGTCTTTTTTAGAAATGTCATGTGAGATAAGGCATATATGAGGTTAATAGGCAGTCAAATTTGTAACTTTTTGCTTACTCAAAATTTACCCCCATCCTGGTTTGGGGGCTTTTCCCTGTGAGTTGACTGGTGAGAAGCAGAGGGCTGCCTACCAGTATGGCAGCCTGAGGGGCCACATTTCCCTCCTTGACTCTATGGCAACCAGCATGAATGCGTGCATCTAATATTTGTATGGTTGCTTATTCAGCTGTCAAGCTGGTGCTAGTGAGCAAAGGCAAGGGAATACCTAGGTCCTAGTTCTTGGCTCTTCAGGGCTGCTTTGGATTCTGTGTATTTTCTAACCCAAGTCCTTGAGAGTCCTGTGGATTTGGCATTATCTTTCTATCATATTTCCTTATTGCTTATGGTTACCGGCATCAGTTTCTTTTGCTTGCAATCAAGACTTCTTATTTTGAAAAATATTTTGCATATATTTCTTAAAGATTTACTATGGTTTTAGTAACATTCAGATGTTGCAGTTTTATTTACTAAGGGAAATCATGGTTTATGCTCCAAGAATTTACAACCTCCAGCAGGAGGTGAATCAGTATGGAAAGTGCTACATACATTGTAGTAAAATAATGAATGTTAATATGCATATTAAGAAACCAAAAAACAATACAGAATTCTGGGGCACCTCAATAAAGTACGAAAGGATTTTTCACATATGGTAGCCCTACTCTTACTAGGAAATTTGGCAAAACAACTCCGTGTGTGTGCGTGTGTGCGTGAATGCTTTAGGTTTTTTAGAAAAAACTTACACATAACTTTCTCAAAGATACCCAATTCAGAAACCCTTTTTTTTTTAAAAAAAAAAAAATGAACTGCCATCTCCAGAGAACACATATAATTTGAAAAGAAACTTTAAAATTAGGATCCAGTGACTGATATCTCCAATAAAAATGAAATCCATCCATCTTTTCTCCTGCCTTTACATATTTAAAAACAACTTCTCATTTTAAATGCTAATAATTCAAGTCTTTTGAAGCTACTAAAAGATTGGAAAGTGAATTTTTCAAATGTGCTGATGACCAATTGCAAATGTTAGTTTATATAATATATGTTCCTGCTGGAAGAAGCATAACTTCCTATTGAATACAAACAAACAGATATATTTAAGGCATTTTCTTTGTTTATAAAGTCTGAACTTAACTCAGATCCTGTGTAAAGAGAAACAACGGATTGCTCCTTCAGATTTCATCTAAAAAAGATGATTTATCTACCAACTATTGAATCTAGGTTCAATAGTGAAACCTGGTTACATGCTTACAAATATGAAGATTTCTGGCATCAAAACTTTCAAAGGAACAATTATTTCATAGTCTTTTATGGAAGCTGAGTAGAGGGACTAATGTAGGAACGTTTTGAATTTGATAATGTTTAATCTATAACTAAATCTGGAAATACATCATGTCTTCCCCAGAATAACATATCATACCTTATTCTTTAATAGGAATAAGAAAATATCTTTGTCTTCAAAAATGTTATCTAGAAACAGACAAAGTGGATACAGAAGTGTGAAGGTATTTTAAAAGGACTTTTTAATAATGCAAAAAATTATGGAATTGCAGGTTGATAAAACTCAAATGCAAAATTATTGGCCACTGCTAATCACCTGGAATTAATACCTGTAGTAAAACTTGTTTGCGTTCCACACCCATATAGAGACTAAGTTATTGTGAAAAAATGAATGGCTAATGGCCAAAAAACATGAAAAAATGCTC
>CAUYRT010010753.1:0-29794 GCA_963574885.1 Lepilemur ruficaudatus
TGTAAAATGCACCATTCTTTTATGTACCACTGGGGGGAAAACCCTGCCAATTAAACTATGTACTTCCTTATCACTTAGAATTTTAAAATAATACTTGTTAAAAGAGCTCTTCCACTAGGGATTTGGGGGGTGGAGGGTAAATCCATGTCTGAGCGATGTGGGGGGCACTGTGGAGGGGTGGGACATGCTTGAAAAGTAGTTGGGGAGCGGAATTAGGGGTCTCAATAGGGGAAAGGAATTCCTCTAAAACTGATCTATGTGATTAATTGTACATCTTGGTAAATTCACTGAAAATCATTTAATTGTACACTTAAAATGGAGTAAAGGCATGATATGTAAAGTATACTTCAATAAAGAAAAAAAAATAGACCAAAAAAAAGAGCTCTTCCAGTCTTATTCATGTGGAGAATGTTATCATATATCCCCCTTGCACAAACATTAAAAGGAACACTTCACCAAAATTATTGCTTAAGATACTCTCAAAACTTCCTCACATTCAGAGTCTAACTCTTCCAAGTTACTTTTTAACTCAGTTGTTGGTAATTTTCCACATAATGCTTCCTCTGTGCATAAAAAATATTGTTGATGTATCATTATTTCTTTTTACAACTTTTTATTGATGAAACGACACATGTTACATAAATGTAAAGCTGAATGAATTCTCCCAAAGCAAACATCCATGAAATCACTGGCCAGTTAATAAACAGAACACCATGAGACACCCAAGAAGGCCCTTGTGCTTCCTCTCAGGCACTATCCTTGCTTCCCCATTACCACTACCTTTAGTAGATCGTTATAGATTGGTATAGCAAATAGATAGCCATTCTGCGGCATTTATATAAATGGAATCCTTCAGTATGCATTCCGTTGTGTCTGACTTCTTTTGCTCAACATGTTACGAGATACATCCTTATTGTATGTAGCATGGTTTGTTCATTCTTACTGCTATATAAGATTTTATTATAGGAATACACATCATTTTATTTATCCATTCTCCAGTTGATGGACAATTGAGCTGTTTCCGTTTTATTTCATTACAAATAATGCTGCAATGAGCAGTCTTATGCATGGCTCTTTATGCATGCATATATATAGGTATATGTTCAGGAGTGGAAATTTCTGTGTATTTTCCACTTTAGTAACTAATGCCAATAATTTTCCCAAGTGGTCCTATCAATTTACACTCCAACCAGTAGTTTATGAGAATTGCTTGGTCTTACAAGAGAGTGTCAACACAACAATCAGAATTCCTTCCTCAAGTGTGTTATGCCAAACGTCAATGTATTATGGAAATAATCTTATTGTTATTATTACTGTTTGACTTTTTGGGTTTAAATAGACTTGTATGTGCCTGTTGAAGGAGTAATAAAATTGTGTAATATGAGAATACTAGTCAATATCTATTTTCGGTTGAGGACATATTCAGTTGGGGTTGATGAGTAACTGATCTATTAATGTTCTCATAATAATATAATATAAAAAGGGTGCGTAGGCACAGACCAGTTGCATGCACACATGCACACGCACACACACACACAGGATGGTGTAAAGGAAATATTAATAGCTTGAAGTTAAAGAGAAATAAACGTGTTAAAAGAAGTGTAGTATCTATCTGGCTTTTAGCCATAGAAAGTAAAATCCAAAGAGAGCAAATTTGTTAATTGCCCTCTTTGATATATTTTTTATGCATAAATACTACAGTATTTTGCCTACCGAATCAAAATCCTAGGTCATTTCACTTTAGTTTTGACTAAAATTGCAGCACAGTCTGGAGAAAGCTCTGCAGCAATAGCAACTACTCTCCAAGCAATGTGTGTGCTGAGGAGCCGGGCTGTGGGAGCGTCAGAGGACAGCAGGGAATTGGAACAATGGAAATGATGTCTGGAGCTGTCATTTTCAAAGGTGACCCTTCTACACAATGGAAAGCAATTTTCAGAAGGACGCTTTAACAGATGGCAGGAATGCTTATCCAAATGTCTTTATTTGGCACTGAGGAAGTGCATTTGCTTTTGCCAACTGATGAGTAGTGGCCAGTGTTTTTTTTTGTTTCAAACATATATGAAGTGTAAGCACTCTCCCTCCCTCTGTCTCTCATAATTTTGAAGTGCTTTTGTTCCTATGGGTAAGGTTGTTGAAGAAACGTTCAGAAGACACCTGGGCATTTGAAGGAGAAATATGGTTGAACCTGCAGGATGATCCGTTAATAGCTGGAAAAACCATCCAGGACAGCCACTTCTATTATGGCCACTGTGGGAAGAACAGAAGTTCTGAGTCCTCTGTGATTAAAGTATCCTGTGCGCAAAAAAAGGAAGCCTGGGGCATTTGGGAAGATCCTCCTTAAAGGTGTGCAATGCTTTTCCTTGCAAATTAGAAATAGAATATAAATAGAATGGGGAAATTTGTTCGAGGAATGGGTCAACATGCCCTTTCAATTTCTCTGTTCCTTATTTTCCTGAAGCAATCAGTATGTGTAGGTGGAAAGAGTGTGTCTTTAGTTACTCATGAGAATTTAAGGTGATAATCATGTCATATGAGCACCTTGAAATTAAGAGCCATATATAAGGTTTTTTTCTGTGTCTCCTACAAATTCTGGCACACAGGAGGCATTTAGTGACAGGTTATGAATATACTGTTTTCAATTGACATTTATAGACACTAGATATAATAGAAGTCCTCCTACTTGAAATTATTGGTGTAGTTGGTTAGATAATTGAAAATTTGATTGAAGCAGGGAATTATAACATTTTGTGCATATATACCTTGAATATTTTATTTTAACTTAAAACATATTTGTGTCTGATCTTTTGATGCAGTGCCAGGCTTTTTCCTAGATATGGACCAATTGATCTATTTGTTACCCTGTGTTAATGCCAAGCTCTCTTGATTATGATAGTTTTAAATAAGGTTTAATATCTGCTATAAAAGTCCTTCTACCTTGGTCTTCAAAATTGACTTGGACATTTTTAGTTCTTTGACCTTCCATATAAATTTTAGAATCAGCTTTTCAAGTCTTTCCTTCCCCACTGTAAGTTTGGGATTTCGATTAGAATTGTGCATTGACTGTAATATAACATTAAAAATGCAACATTTTAATGATATTTTGTCTTCTTATTCATGAAACTGTTTTTTCTCTTCATTTTTCATGTCATTTTTTTTGGTCTTAATAAACATTTATGATTTTCTCCCAAAAGATCTTGACATTTTGGATATATCTATATCAATATCTTTTTTTTTTTTTTTTGAGAAACGTTCTCACTCTATTGCCCAGGCTGAGTGCAGTGGCACAATCATAGCTCACTGCAGCCTCGAACTCCTGGGTTTAAGCAATCCTCCTGCCTCAGCCTCCCCAAGTACCTGGGACTACAGGTGTGCACTACCATGCCTGACTATTTAAAAAAAATTTTTTTTTTTTGTAGAGACAGGGTCTTGCTATGTTGGCCAGGCTGGTCTCAAACTCCTGGACTCAAGTAGTCCTCCTACCTTTGCCTCTTGAGTCTCTGGAAATACAAGTGTGAGCCACTGTACCCAGCTATTTCCAGGAAACTTGTATTTGTGAATGGTATCTTTTTTTAAAAAAATATATATTGCTTAACTTTTTGTTGCTAGTATATGTTAATGCAGTTTTAAAATACATTTTTATTGAAGTATACATACATGCAGAAAATTTCACAATTAATAAGTAACACCTCAGTGAACTTTCACAAACTGTTTAGCATCCAGGTAAATAATCTGAACATTACCCAAACCCCAGAAGCCCTCTTACTCTCTTACAGCCCCTACTATCCTCTTCTCCAAAGCATAACGACTTCCAATAGCATAGATTAATTTTGCCTACTTTTAAACTTTATATACATTGAATCGTCCAGCAGGTAGTCTTTTGTGCCTGCCTCTTTTCATTCAACATTATGTTGTGAGATTTATCCGCTTGGTTCTAATTATTAGAACTTGGATAGTACTTCACTGTATGCATATACCACAGTTTATTTACCTATTCAATTGTTTATGAGCTCTTGTTTATTTCCAATTTGGTATGATTATGATGGGTAGTTCTATGAACCTTTTTATACACATTTTTTGGTAACAAATGTGCACATTTCAGTTGAGTATGTATCTAGAAGTTGGATTTGTGGCTCATAGGGTTTGTACACATTCAGCTGTAGTAGATATTACCCAATGGCTTTCCAGAGTGGTTTGGAATTTGGTAGTCCTAATTTACATTTTTTCTAGCAGTGTCTGAAACTTATAGGTGATCCATATCCTCGCTAGTGCTTGATATCCACTTTAACCTTCCAATGGTATTATAACTTTAATTGGCATTTTGCTGGTGAGTAATAAAGTGTGGCACCTTTTCATAAATTTATGGGCTTTCTGGGTTTCTTCTTTTGTGAAGTGTCTGTGAAAGTCTTCTCTATTCAACCCATTTGTAGCATTATTTTTATCGAGTTGTGGGGATTCTGTACATACTCCAGATGCAATTCATCCTGAGTATGACATGGAACTTAGAACAGCTTAATTCTTACTGACTCTACTTCGTTATACTTGTTTTTATCAGCTATTGTTTAGTCAACCTTATTTATATCCACAAATTACTCATCATCGTATTTTGATCATATTTTACATGGCCAGGGTTTTATGTTTTTCTACATATTTACCAGCCTATTTGCTCATCCTTTCTTGCATTTCATCTTGACCTTCTGTGTTCACTTTCCCTCTTTCTGAAGTATTTAGAAATGAGGGTGTGTCAGTGGTAAGCTCAATGCTGTTTGTCCAAAATGTGTTCATCTTGCCCTGGTTCTTTATTAATAATTTAGTGGAATATAAACATCTAGCTTGACAGTTTCTCTCTCAGTGTTTGAATAAAATTAGTTGACTCTGTTCTGGTTCTTGTTATTGCTTTGAGAAGTCTGTTGTATGTCCAGCTGTTGCTACTTTATAGATGATCTACTTTTTTCTTTAGTTGCTTTTATGATCCTTTGGCTTTGAATTTTATGCAGTTGCCTAGGTTTGAATTTATTTTATTTGATATTCATTATGATTTTTGAATATGATAATTTTTGTCTTTTTAATTCTGAAAAAACATTTCACAATATTCCCTCTTTTCTTATATCTCTGCCTTCTCTTTTCAGAACTTTTCTTAGACCTACCTTGTATTTTTTCTCATTCTCACTTTCATATCTCTTAAAATTTTCTTTTATATTTTCCAACTTTTTATATCTCTCTGGGGATTTCTGTTTAATGTCTTCAGATTTATATTTTAGTTCATGAATCATCTCTTCAGCTGTCTCTAGTATTTAACCCATCCTCTGAACATTTTATCTTTTATTACATTTTTTATTTCTAGAAGTTATATTTTAAATGTCTAACATTGTTATGGTATCTTGTAGCATGCTTTGATTTTGATTCATCTCTTATATCTTTAATCATTTAAACATATATATTTTATAGTCTTTAACAATTATATTATCTGAACTTTCTCGGGGTCTGCCTCTTTTTTCATGATAATTTTTTATCCTTAAGGTTTTTAAGTGTCAGTTTGTGAGCTCAGTTTTGATAAGAATTCATCTGTGAGTTTTATAGGGCCAGGGTTGAGAATGTCTCCTTTGGAGAGGTTTTGCCTTTGTTTCCACTGTCAGCCTTTTAGGTTTTAGCAACCCTTGGCCAGTTTTGCCCCCTTGTTTTTCAGATTTTCAGATTTAATTGTTTTTGGTTCCTGGATATTTTTCTAATTTTCTTGTGAACTTATTTATGTATTCAAAAGAATGTTGTTACTGTTTTTCTAACATTTCAAGGGTTTTGTTGTGGGAGGATTTTTGTTTTCAAATTGACAGTCTGTCATAGTCTCCCAAACAGAAGATCCAAGATAGTTCTTTTTCTTCTAATTTTATAATTGATAAATAAATAAATAATGTGGCAGTAATTTTAGTAAAACTTTTAAACTAGAGTCTCCCAATTATTTCTAATCCTCATTACCAGTTCTACAAATTCCATTTTATTTTACTCATGCTCTATCTTGTTAAGTTTCCCCCAAAAGCAGACTGTGAGGTGCGGATTTGGGTGTGAGTAGTTTCTGTGAGAAGTGATGCCAAGAGCAGAGTGAGGGAGTAAGATAGGGAAGAGAGGAAAGCTTATAAAGGTGTGTTAGTGAGCAACTTCCCACTGTGGAAAGCCAGAGCTCAAACTCAACGTACTGAGGATGTCTTCAACTGTCCCATCAAAGGTCAAAGACCCGGGGTATTTATGTACCAATTCCCACCTCTAACCAGCTGATGACTGCTCCTGAGAGCATTAACTTCCTGTCACTTACATGACCTGTGCATGGACAGAGTACATCCCTGTAGCCACAGAAAGATGCTCTTGCAGAAAAGAGGTGCAGATGCTCAAGACACGAAGTCATTGGCCTGCACTGGAATTGTCCTGTGAAGCTGCATCTGACTTTGGGGTGGGGTGAGGGGATGTGGGTGGAGCAACCACAGCATCTTCTAGAGCTGCTTGAGCACAGTATGAAATTCTTTGGTTTTACAGATTGAAGTCTGTCCCAAGGATGTACTTATGAATCCTGTTCACCCTCCTCTACCACCGTTTTAGATTTTCTATCAGGGTCCTCACTTCAAAGAAACCTTAGCACTGTTGGCAGTCTCTTCGCTAACTCTGCCAACTTCATGATCAAAATCTTGGGTCTGATTTCCAGCAAGTCTGGTTTCCAGCTTCAGGATATTAGGGTCTTTGAAAATCTGATATGGAGGGCTTCTGGCCTTCACACCATGCCCTGAATTGACAGTTTGCTGATGTCAACCTGTCATTTAAGGTTTCTATCTCAGTTAACAAAATCCAAATAACTCTGCAGTCCTTATACTTACCATTACTTCCATATGTTTGAATTGCTAGAGTTATTGCATAAGCCATTATGTGTCGGCTGGGTTCTCTAGAAATCAGATATCAAAGCAGAGACATAAGTGCAAGAGATTTTGGGGAGTGGGTAATGGCAGACAGCTGGCCAGGTAGTGTTTGGCCTCAGCTTAATGGCTGTGGCAGATACTGAAGGCAACTATAGCTAACTGCATTCTTCACAGCAGACTGTCTCTTGAAGGAGATCCATGTGGTGCACCTGCGCCTCCATGGCCGCCTCCTACTCATCTGTTCTTTCTTTTGATTGTATATATTAAGCAGCACTCTCATGGAGGTAATGTGTTCCATTCATTATCCCTACCACTCACTCCGGGTCAAGCTGCCTTGGGCTGCTTCTCTGCCCTTGTCCTGGCTTGCAATGGTTAAACACTGCCACCTGCCCTCTACTGCGTTAGGACCTCATCATCCTCACTGCTACTAATGATCTGGACTCATGGCTGCCTCTCCTATCATCACTGGCCTGCAGAAGAGAGCCACCACTGGACTTCTCCCAGTGATGCTGGTGCCCCTCGCACCAATGCATTTCTGATGTTCTTCGTGTGCAGTGTGTTCCCTGGACCCTATTGTGGCACACAATCCTCTGGCAAGTCTTGCAGTTTCACTTAAGAGATCCATTCCAGTACATCCACTTCCCCGAATCTTTCAGCCCCATCTCCACTGTCTGCCACGGCAACCTGGTCATTTCAGCTTCACTCAGCATAAGTCATTGCTTTCTCCTGAATTCTAAGAGCTACCCTAGTTGTAAGTTTTCCTTGTCTTCTAGGGTTTCTGATAAGGGGTTAAATTTCATAGCCCAAGAAAGTGCCCTCAAGTCAAGTCAGTTTATGTTTTGACTCCTAAATAAAGGCCATTAAAATCCAACCCAGTGAGTACTCTCCAGGTTCCAGCTGGTTGGTACACGCTAGCTAAAATTCCTGCAGCTTTTTGTGGTGTAATCTATTTCATCCCTGATCAAACCAATCATATCCCAACTTGGGTCATATTGGGGTTTAACCCCACCCAGTTATTGGCTGGACAGTCAGTCAGAAAAGGAGGTAGGGGCAACTTCTGATGTAGGTATCTGCTGCCTTGTGTAGGAGAGAACTTTGTATTATCTTCTTGCATGGGAGAATGCTAGCTTTTAACGGGGGAAAAAAGGCCACCTTTGCAGACTCTAAGAGTTAAAGGGATTTGAAAGAGCCATACTCCTAAAGAATATCTAGCCAGACGTCCCCATCATGAAACCTATGTTTCAGAGTCCCAGAGTTTCCCAACCAGGGCCCTAACTTTAGTCTAACAGACTCTCACTGGCTGAGCGTTCTGTTGTCTTTGCAGCTCTGCAACCCTAATTATCACGTTTGGAGTGTGATCCTCAGCAGTGTTTGCTCTCCCTTGTGGGAGATAGGGCCTCTTTGTAAGCTACCCAGAGGCCCTTTGGCATATACATAAAATATATATACTCATATATATATTCCATTTAACCTCCCCAAGTTTCCCTTCTGTAGGGCATCAATGCGCCCTAGTATAACCAGCAATTTCATTGCCTTGTATACATTATTTTCTACATACTTTTCAAATGATTCAAATGCCTAAATCATTGCACTGGGGAAGACTTTCCCCCAAAGTAAGAAACAGTAAAATTTTTAGCAACTGAGCTATCATCTTTTTTATTTTTTTGAGACAAAGTCTCGCTCTGTTGCCTGGGCTAGAGTGAGCGCTGTGGCGTTGGCTTAGCTCACAGCAACCTCAAACTCCTGGGCTCAAGCAATCCTTCTGCCTCAGCCTTCCGAGTAGCTGGGACTACAGGCATGCGCCACCATGCCTGGCTAATTTTTTTCTATGTGTTTTTAGTTGGCCAATTACTTTCTCTCTATTTTTAGTAGAGACGGGGTCTCGCTTTTGCTCAGGCTGGTTTCGAACTCCTGACCTTGAGCGATCTGCCCGCCTCAGCCTCCCAGAGTGCTAGGATTACAGGCGTGATCCACCATGCCCAGCCTGAGCTATCTTGTGCCAAGGAATAAATATATGAGCCTCACACACAACAAGATGGCTTTTTCTTGTTCTTCTTTGTTCTGTGAATTGTCTTTCCAATCAGTATCTAGCACCAAATGACCTTGAAATCTGAATACTTTGAGTACATGTAATATTTTTATTCCTATTCAGTTTCATCTTCCTTCTGTATTAATTATAAAACAATGAAAACTAGATCAATAGGTTCAGTTTCCAGGCAACATAGAAAATGCAGTCAATTCCTTAGGAAGAGCCTTTTGTAAATCTGATTCTTTAAAATCTTTGGACTTTTTTAAAAAAATGATAAATGTAGTGTTTTTAAATATTTGTTTTGTTTAATTTTTTTTACTGTAGATAGGAGATCTTAGAAATATAAAGCACTTAGTAGCTAAGTGAAATCCATCAATGTTAAAAAATTATTAAGTGCAACTACATATTTTCATCTTCCTTGTTCATTTTTGAAAAAAGAGACTAAAACTGTGAATGTTATGCCAGACAAAGAATGTCTGAGGATTCATTCCACATTAAAGGAGGCTAAGGAGGTCTGAAAACTAAACGCAGAAAGGAGTAGATCCTGGAGTAGATCTTGAACCAGGAAAAAAATGCTGTAAACTAAGGACGTTAGCGGGAAAATTGGACAAATTCGAATAAAGACTAAGGATTAGAAAACAGCATTTTGTAATGTTAAATTTCCTAATGTTCTTAGAAAATATACCCCTAAGTGTTTAGGGGCAAAGAGAAAGAGAAAGAAAATAATAAATGTGGCAAATGGTACAACTGGGTGACGTGTATCAAAGAGCTCTTTGTAACATTTCTGTGAAATTTTCTGAAATTTTAAAATTATTTCAAAATAAAAATATAACAAAAAACATAACAAAAGTATAAAGATAGTACCAGAGAGAAGTCCCTTGATGGAGCTAGACCCCACCTATTAGGTGAAAACTTGCATTTCATCTATGTTTCCTATTGTGAAAAAATATGTTACATTATTTGAGACTCAGCATACCATAAAATAGCATTTAACTCATTTATGGTTAATGGTGATTGTAAGTTACAGAAGTTTGAATCTGATTTGGGGAACTTGGGAAGAGCCTGACACATAAAAGTCTTGTAGTAAAGCCTAACGGCCTTTCCCTCTTTCCTTTTGCAGCCATTCTCAATTGGATGTTGAAGAAAAAATATGATAGTATTGATTTTAATGTCCAGCAAGTGATAGAGGAGAATTATGCACAATTTTCAGGCCCAAATCAGAAGCATTTACATCAGTGTCTGTGCTCAAGAAAGTGTCTTATATATGAGTCTAGGCTGAGATTCTAGAAAAAACTTAAGAACAGCTTCCTCACAATATTGATAAACTCTCAGGGATGTTCACTTTTCTGAAATTATTTTTTATAAATTCCACATCTTAGACCCAGATGTGAAGGAAATGATATTGTATCTAATGATTCTAGATGGTTTTCTTTTATACTCTGTTATGCTTTCCTTTATTTTAATGATGTATTTTAGAGCCTTTTCTGTAATATCAGTTAAAAAATGAATAAAAGGGGAATCACTACTCTCTCCCAAGGTGGAAAATATGTCATTTGAATAAAGAGGTGACTATGTTTTCTAAACAGAGGAGCAGGAGATGTGACCTGACAACACATTATTTAAGATGCAGTCTAGGAGATACAGCTGAAACTTAAAAATGTTTAAGTTTCAGGTGGTTTCAAAGGCACAGAAAGACAATGGGAAGAATATTTGAAATTAGGATTTGCCTGTAGAATTTGAGCTCTATTTTATTTCATTCAATAAATATGTCCCAAACTGAATTCCATTTCATTCAGTGTGTTCCCATCGTTATTTTTCGATTTACCAATATTGTAAAGGCATTGATGACACATAACTTTTCAGCTGTTAAGAAACAATTTTATGTATTATTTGCTTAAAACTTTTTAAGATCTAATAAATATTTCTGGAAATGTTATAATGCTGTGTTTTACGCCAAAATATTGCACCTCGAAACTGTGTCAATGAAGCATATTCTTTGGGTTTTATGCATCCAACAAGTCATTTGGGGCGTCACGGGGTTGAAAGCGCAGAACAGGTGCGCGAGAGGCTGCCCAGGTCTACGGGCTGGGCTCCTGCGCACTGCGGGGAGGCGCGCGCCTGCTCTGCGGCCGTTGCGCAACGGCCTGCCCCGCTGATCTCTAGGAGCTCCAACTGGGCAAAAAGGAGAAGGCCATCAGCCCCTCAGAATGAAGCCCTCTGCCTGCTTCACCTCCTGGTGTACTTCGGTGTCTAGAACAGGCCCAGCGTGTAGTAGGGCCTCAGTGAAGGAAGCGAGGAAAGGGTTCCTGTCGCAGTTGCCTGCCCCCCCTCTGCCTCCCGACCCGTGTGGCCCTGTGCCTCCCTGTGCCCTTCTCCTGGGAGACGTGATGTGAACCACTGCGGCTGCTGGTGGGATCTGCCGAAGACACGGACTTCACTGTGATGACAAAGCCCTCTACTTCCTGGTTCCTTTGGCCAGGATCCAGTAAGAGATCAGGGTGTAATCATATTTTTGTCCCCAAAAGGATTCCTGGATGTGGTCTGCCTTAAATCCCATGGACAACATGAACACTGTCCTTCTGGGCTCCCCAGGTGGCCTCAGCGTCTCCATATGGATGTATGGATACCACGTGATGCGGCCTAGTATGGGCCCCTCTCTGGGGCCCGGGGTAGAGCTGTATTCATGAGGCTTTCTAGCTCTATGGAAGTGAAGAAAGGTATCTTGTTATCATCTGAACAGTTCCACAAAGGTCTGTGGGACAAATGGCAGGGCCCCGGCCACCAAGGTTGTGGAATAATGCCCAAGCTCCACATGTGTGCAGTGAGGCCATCATATTTTTGATCAGGGAAGAGTTTCAGGGCAACAGGAGGAGGAGTCCCCCCCCCCCACTGTGCCCAGCTTCTGGTGCACAGTAAATCTTGTGCCCAGACCAAATTCAGCTATTTTGATGTTGTGATAGGTACCTAGAAGGAAGTTTTGGGGCTTCAGGCCCCAGTGGACAATTTTTTTTATGGCAGTATCGTATGATACAGTTTGCTGGAACTTGCCTGGGGCCTCCTCTTCTTTCTTGCGGTCATGCTCTAGGATGTAGTCAAAGAGCTCTCTGCCACTGATGTACACCAGGACTAAACATAGGATGTCCCCAGTGTCAATACTTGAAAGAGTTTGATGACATCGGGGGATTCAGGGCCTTAATTTTATCGACCTCTCAGTATAGACCTTGGAGGCTGGAGGAGCTCTGCTGACCTTTCAGGATGACCTTCACTGCCATCTGGGCCCCAGTGAGAATGCCAGGTCAACTTTACCTTTCGAAGCTGCCCTGGCCACTTATCTTGACGAACCTGTAATTCCACACAATGACCTCCTAGCTTCACTAACTACATATCCTAACTAGGAATGCTAACTATACAAACTGTGCTAACTAGGAATACTAATGAACATGATTGGAGTTGCTCTGCTGACATTAGTGGATGACCTTCAAGACCACTTCAATGTCAGTGACAATAAACTGGGGTCCACCTGCACCTTGGCTATACCCGGGTGTTGGATGATGTCACCAGGAATCACCTCTCCCAATCTCTGAGTCTGCTTACTTCCCTCTGTATTGGAGACATTCTCAGGCCCTCATTAGGTGCTGATCAGCAGGACTGGTGATGTTCCTTTTCTCAAAGGCCTGACACTCTAGCAGGAATCAATGGACAAATTCAGATTGGCTGAAATTGGCAGTGGCTCCCAGGAAGAACAGACACCAGGATGTAAGGGAGATTTATCAGGAGAAAATAGATAACCCAAGAACAAACAGAGAAGGGAGTAGCTGAACTTCCCACATGACTGGAGCCAGCATTTGGCAAGCCACCAGGAACCAAGTCTGTTACATGTCTTCTGCCATCCTGGGGCCATGTCACCTCCCATCTGCTGCTCTTTGCACATCACTACCTCTTCTTATCTTTAAATCCATGGGCTCTTCTTTATTTCTACTACCTTGATCCTAGTCTAAAGTAGTGTCCTCTCTTTCTTTTGCCTGGAAAATGAAAATGGCTTTCTAATTTTTCTCCCCAAATCACTCACTCTTGCCCATTTCTAATCTGTTGTTCTCACCGTGCACAGAGTGATCTGTGAAAAGTGGAAAGCATATACAATGGCTTTGCAGTGCTCCTGGGAGATAGACATTGTGTGGAGTGGTGTCCCCTCAGTGCCCTTGATCGTGGTACCTTCCCTGCCAGAGGGTCCTGCAGCCCTGCCCTTTGTCACTCTCAGCCATGGCAAGAGGTTGGCTGATGACCAAGTGATAGAAAAGTGGGCACATGCTGTAAGCACCAGTGCTTTAAGAACCACTTTTCTCTTCCTGCTGCCATGACCAAAGTAATGTTCCAGGAAGACACTGCTCAGTCAGCCTGAGTCCAGAGCAGAAAGGAAGTGGGGCAGAGCTGTGGTGGCATGTAACATGTGAGATAAATACCCCGGGCTGTTGGCCCCCATGACATGGGGGCCATCTGTTACTCAGCATCATCTAGGCTGGCCTGACCGATGCACAGGGCCTGTCATCATTTATTGCCTGGTCTCTTGCTGGGGACCCTCTGGCCCTTTAATAGTTACATTAATTGCTCCCTCCCACCTTAGACTTTCTGGTATTCTCTCTTCTTTGAAGGTGCTTTACACTCTTTTTGCCCAGTTCATATTTCCTCACCAAGGAGATCTCAGCTTAGGTGTGAAGTTCTCAGGAAAGGATTGTCTGGCGGGTGTACAAGGTACCAAAAATTCACTGTCTTTGTCATTAGATATCTTCCACTAAACTATAATTTCCATGAAAATAAGACTAGGTATTTAGCTCAGGTTTTTGGAGGCACTGCTCAGTTCCCACCATGTGCCAGGTCCCCTGCTGAGGGCTGGAGGTAACAGGGCGAGTCGGCCATGAGCCCTGCTCTCTCACGCTCACCCCATGTCAGGGGAGATGGACATGTGAGCAGCAGGATTGGAACCCACGGTGTCTGAGCAGGTAATGAGGATAAAGCAATGCCAGGCAGAGGAAAGGCAAGAGAGACTGCCTAGAGGAGGAGGTGTCTCAGCGGGTTTGAAGGGGGAGTCAGAGTCATCCAGGTGGGGATCTCACTGGGGTGGGGTGGGGAGTGGGGCTGATGGGCAAGAAGATAGGGTGCACAGAGTTTCCAAGCCTTGAAAGAGGATGACCCTGGGGGCAGCCAAGATCAGATGCATATTTGCTGCCTTTATTCCTGAGAATGACAGTATCCTTGTTTTAGCACTTTTGCAAGTAAAAAATGGCAGGTGTTGTTAGCTCACACTGTAAGAACCAGAACCCTGTGTCATGGACATCTAGAGGAGTTACTTCCCAACTTACTAGTTGGGAAGGAACTTACTAGTTCCTTACCGGTTACTTCCCAATGGGGAGGAAGAAAGCTGGGGCAGGTGTAACAAGGAGTCTTTTCAGCTAGGGTGGTGCAGGGAAGGACAGTGGGCTCACCAGGCAGGGGGCACAGCAGCAGAGGCCTAAGGCCTGACTCTATAAAGGCAGTGAAAGGAACACAGTCTGTTCTCCCTCCCAGCAGAAGGGGAGGCTTCCTGGGAGCCAGCTAGCTGCTTAAGGTCATGTTGGCACAATGGGGTTATTTTCTGTGATGTCCCCTGGACTAAAGGGTGACAATGAGCCCCTGCCTGGCTAGTTGAGCTGTTTTCAAGTGCAGCAAAGCTCACCAGCCTAGGACTGCCAGGAGCCTGCCCACCTGACTGGTGGGTGTAAAGCAGCCCAGATGGATGGAGGGTATGGAGGGAGGGTCCATGCCGGCTGCAGGAGATTGGAGCTGGTTGTAGGGGTGGGCACTGGAGAAGCTGAAGCTCCATGCTGCCAGGCATCAGAGTCTCCAGCCCAGGCCAACTCCAAGGCCAGTGGAATTCTCCCTGGGGGGCAACTAGATGCCTAGTGCCTGCTGGCTGGGCTTCTACTCTCAGACTCAAACTCTCAGACTCAAACTGAATGGACTCTCTGGGTCAGGAAGTAAGTGTCATTTAGTGTGTCATGTCTGATTGACTAACCCTGGCAGCCTGCAGTGCCAAGCTGAGGAGTCCAAAACTATCTACATGCTCTGTGAGAAAGTGCTGTGATCGATTAGGCATGTCTGCAGGGGGTGATGAAAGTGGGACCTATGATAAGTGTGCTAGCCATTTCTCATCCCTAGTACAGTTTGCCCTCATTTTGTGCGTGGAGAAACTGAGGCTCAGAGGGAGGAATGCCTTCATCTAGTTTCAGGTCTTTCTGCCTCCTGGTCTAGACACTCCATGGCCCACTGGATTCCTAGTGTGACCCATAATGAAACCTGCTGCATGTGACAGAGAAACACATACTGGATCTGTCTGGACTAATACTGTGTTCCTCCTCTTTTTTCCTTTGCTTATATTTTCAAATATTTAATGTGTTCTATACATTATATTTGTGTATTTTAAAGGATAATAAAATAGTGATCATCTGTGAACCTACCCATTCAGTTCCAAAACTAGAACATTCCCCAAAATTTGCATCCATGTTTTTGCAATTTGTCCCACCTCAGAGGTCACCACAATCCAGAATTTTGTGTTTGTCTTTCTCTTGCTTATGGGTTTATTCTATATGTTTAAATAGTATATCGATGTTTGTCCAGCTTTATGAAAATAGTACATAATATGTAAAATTCTGGGATTTGCATGTTTTTATCAACATTTTACTGTTTCTAAGCTTTATCCATGCTGATGTGTGTAGCTGCAGTTTATTTTTACTGGTGTGAAAATGTATTGTACAAATATTCCACAGTTTATTTTTGCATTCTGTCAACAGATATTTGGGTCATATCCATTTTTTTCCTACTATTAACCATGCTGCTATGAGAAAAATAAAAGTCATTTGGTGCATGTTAGAAATGACTCCAAACTCATTAAATACATATTTACGAGAAGGAAAATGTAGTGCTGTTGTTGGCAATGTGCACATCCAATGAGCATCCTGGGAGACCCTTTTGTACATTAAAGGTTGAGAAACATTGCTTCAGGCCTCCTTAGTTAGATGAGGTTTTAAAAAGTTCTATGGACAACAAAGGAAGGGATGACTGCTTTGACATAGGGAAGATGGGTGAGGATTCCCAGGAGAGGAGAGACATTTATGCAAGGCCTTAAACCATGAATGGATTTCACTATGGAAGAGGGTGAAGGAAATTGCAAGAAGAAGTTCAAACATGTGTAAATGCAAGCAGGCATAGTCCAGGAAGACAGAGTGGTTTTCTATGTGTAGGGATTAGGGGAAAGGTGTTGGAGAGGAAGGAGGGTGAGGGAAATGCAAGAATGGAAGAAGAAAGAACAGAGTAAGATGCTGTAAGTGCTTACTGAAGGGATGAGAGCTGCTTTATAGTACCTCCTTCAAGTTCCCAGTATGCCCAGTATGCCCCAACGTTGCTCTCTCATTACCCCAAATTTCACTTCCAATCTCTTAATAGTGGTCCATGGTTTGAATTTTCTTTAGTTCCTTCCTTCTTTAAAAAAATACCTAGGATGTCAGTGGAATGGTTGAGCAAAGACCTCTGACAATCTGTCCCTCCAAAAAACGCAATGAGAACATTGGGAAAATGGTTCAAAATCTACTTTTTCAAAACTCTGGATACCAAAGGCTTGCAACACTTCTGAAGAGCTTTCCCTGGTCCCCCCCCCCCCATGGCCAAATCTGAATAAGAATGCCGAGCTTTTTATTTTCTGTTTTAACTTCCTGTATTCCTATCTCCTTCTCTCCAGCCTTGGAGATCATAATCATGGTGAAAACTAGCAGCCTAGCAAGCCCTGGAAGGGGCAGAATTGTTTGGAGCTGGCCAAAAGAACCGTTCGTAGAGAATTGTCATTACTTGACCAATCTGGAAGTTCCCTGGAAACACCCACTCATAGGGCTTTTCTTTATTTGGCCTGATTCAGAACTTACTCAATGCCAACAGCCTTTTTTTCATGAGAGTTTTAGTTGAAAATAACGAGCAGCAGCAGTGTTAGCACTGGAGCTGTCTGAGGTGCCAGTAACAAATTGGGGCAAACAAAAAGCTGACCAAAATGCTTAAAAGGAAAAGCTGGGGAATAAGATATCTACAGGGGGCTTTGAAAAGTTCCAACATATTCTTGAAGGGCCATGCACATGTTCATGATTGTGTGCAGGCCCAGGAAAGACCTAAGAAGGCCTTAGGCACTCACCTCTGGCTGATCTTGAGGTTCCGTGCAAGCAGAAAATGAAGGCTCAAAGTTGTACAACGCATGCCTGAGTGTTGACTGACGGTGTGCGCAAACATGCGCACAGAGCCCCTTGGCTTCAAAGGCTGAGAGATTTATGGGCTCATAAAATTTAAGAAAATCTCTCTCTGTCCATTCATTAGCTGACCACTATGCTTACTAGGCAGAAACTTCAGTTGGCCACACATGACAAAAAATAGAGACTTTGCTAAATTAAGGAAAGTCACTAAGCAAACAATCAGCACTAGCAATATCAACAATAATAAAAACCAGCAACAATAAACTCTGAGGGGGTCTGATTGTAGAGGTGCCACACTATATTTTTTAAAATATTCAGGTTTATACAAAAAATTATAAGACATATGACAAAACAAGGCAGTATGGCCCATGCATGGAGAAAAAAAGGTAATCAATTAAAACTGTCCATGAGGAAGTCCAGATGTTGGACTTAGTACATCAAGATTTTAAATTAGCTATTTAAAATGTGTTCAAAGAGCTAAGGAAACCATATTAAAGAATTAAAGGAAAGTGTGAGAATGAGGTCCAACCAAATAGAGAATATCAATAAAGAGATATAAAAAAGAATGAGATATAAATTATGCCACTGAAAAGTAAAATAGCTTAAATGAAAAATTCATTAGAGGTACTCAGTGGTAGATTTGAGCTGGCAGAAGGAAGAATCAGTTAATTTGAGGCTAGGCCAATTGAGATCTTCCAGTCTGAGAAACAGAAAGAAGAGTGATGAAGAATGGACAGAGACATGTGGGACACCATCAATTGTATTCACATGCCTATAATGGGAGTTCCAGAAAAAGAGACAGAATATTTGAAGAAATAGTAGCCAAGAACTTCTCAAATTTGATGAATAATGTTACATTGAAGAAGCTCAATAAACTTCAAGTAGCATAAAATCAAAGAGATCAACACTTTGACATGTCATTATCTGTTGAAAACCAAAAAAAAAAAAAAAAAGGCAACTTTAAAAGCAGCAAGAGAGAAACAACTTGCCATGTACAAGGGGTTACAAGCAAGATTAATAGTTGACTTCTCATCAAAAATCATGGAAGCCAGAAGGCAGTAGGATTACACCCTCAAAGTGCTGAAAGAAAATGACTGTTATCCAGGAATTCTACATACAGCAAAACTATATGTCAAAAAAGGAGAAATTAAGACATTTCCAGACAGACAAAAACTGAATTTGTCACTAGCTGACCTATCCTACAAGAAATACTAATGAGCTGCCTTCAGGCTGAAATGAAAGGACACTAGACAGTCACTTAAATTCATATGAAGAAGTTGAAGAACACTGCTGAACATCACTACAAAAGTAAATAAACAAGAAATTGTAAATATTGGAAATAAAGGAAAACTGTAGAAAGCAACAATTATTAAATCTTAATTTCAGTAGAATACAAACACTTGCTTCCTTAAAACAAGTGCTCCCCCCTCCTTTGTGGTATATAGTCATGCAAATTACATCTTTACATATTATATGCTCATGAACACAGATTTAAGATTTTAAAGTGAAAACATGGCATACTAAAATTTATAGGATATGACTAAAGTAGTGAGTAGAGAGAAATCTATAACTGTAAATGCCTACATTATAAAACAAATTAACAACCTAACCTGCCATCTTAAGAAACCAAAAAAAAGAAAGCTAAAGCCAAAACAAACAAAATTAAGAAAATAATAAAGATTATAGCAAAAATAAATGAAATATTAATAGAAAATAACAGAGAAAATCAACAAAAGCAAAAGTTCTTTGAAAAGATTAACAAAATTGACAATTCTTTGGCTAGACTGACCTAGAGCAAAAGAGATAAGACTGAAAGTAATAAAAATCAGTAGCAAAACAGGGACATACTGACCTTACAGAAATAAAAAGGATTATAAGGGAACAGTTATAAGTCAATAAATTAGTTGACATAGATAAAATTGACAAATTCCTACAACACAAACTACTGACACTAACTAAAAGAAACAGAAAATCTGAAAACAAACCATATTAATTAAAGAGCCTGAAATTGAATTAGTATCAAAAATCCTTCCCACAAAGAAGCATCCAGGCCCAGTGAATTTTACCAAACATTTAAAGAAAATTAACACCAAACTTTCACAAACTCTTCCAGAAAACAGAAGAAACACTCCTAACTTACTCTATGAGGTCAGTATTACTATGATACTAAAACCTGACAAAGATATCCCAAGAAAAGAAAACTATTGACCATTATCCCTTATGAATATAGATGCAAAAATCCTCAACAAAATACCAGCAAACAAATTTCAACAATATATAAGAAGTATTATACATCATAACCAACTGAAATTGATCCCAGGAATGGACAATTGGTTCAACATTTGAAAATCAATCAAGGTATACACCATACCAATAGAATAAAGAACAAAAAACACATGATCATCTCAATAGATACAGATAAAGCATTAGACAAATTTAATATCCATTCATGATAAAAAACACTCAACAAACTAAGAATATAAAGGAGTATGTATGAAATCCCACAACTAGCATACTTAATGGTGAAAGACTGAAAACTCTCTCCCTAAGATGAAGAACAAGGCAGGATGTCTACTCTCATCACTTCTATGCGACATTGTACCAAAGGCTCTAGTCAGAGAAATTATGCAAGCAAAAGAAGGAAAGGCATCCATATTAGGAAGGAAGAAGTAAAACCATGTGTATTCACAGACAGCATTGTAGTGTGTAAATAATCTGCCTACAAACCCACAAGAAAACTATAGAAGCTAGTAAGTTTAGCAAAGTTGCAAAATATAAGATCAATATACAAAAATCAATTGTATTTCTTTTTTTCTTTTTTTAATATTTTACAAATATTTATTTTTTATATTAATCAATAAAAGCCCTTTGATTTTTTTTTATTGTACATCCCTCAGTGAAGAGCCTGTAACAATGAACAATACAAAAGTGAAGTTAGGAAAACAATTTCATTTACAATAGTATCAAAAAGAACAAGGCACATAAAACAAATTTAACAAAAGACGTGCAAGACTTGTGTACTGAAAACCACAAAGCAATGTCAAAAGAAATTAAAGACCTAAATAAGTACATAGACTTCCTGTATTCATGGATTGTAATACTTAATAATAATAAGATGGCAATACTTCCCAAACTGACCTACAGATTTAATGTAATCTCTACCAAACCCCAGCTGTTTTTTAATAGAAATTGACAAGTTTTTATAAAATCCATAGGAAAATTCAAGGGACCCAGGATAGCCAAAACCATCTTGAAAATGAGCATACTTTTGAAAGTTTCTGATTTCAAAACTACTATAATGCTATAATAATCTAGGCAGTGTGGTAGTTGCAGACAGATAGATATGTAGATTAATGTAGTAGAATTGAGAGTTCATAAGTAAACTCTTACATTTATGGTTAAATAAAAAAGTTGACTTTTGACAAGGATATCAACAATTCAATGGAGAAAGAACAGTATTTTTAACAAATATTGCTGGACATCTGGATATTCACGTGCAAAAGAATGAAGTTGGACCCTGACCTCACACCCTATACAAAAATGAACTCAAAATGGATCATAGACAAATGTAAGACATAAAATTATAAAACTTTAAAAAGAAAACATAAGAGCAAATTTTTATGCATTTGGTTAGGCAATGGTTTCTCACCTATGACACTAAAAGCATGAGCAATGAGAAAAAAATTGATAAATTAGACTTCATCAGGAATAAAAATATTTTTGCTTCAAATGACACCACCAAGAAAGTGAAAAGACAAGTCATAGAATAGAATAAATATTTACAAATTATACATCTGATTAAGGACTTATATCCAGAGTACATAAATAACTCTTACAACTTAACAATAAAAAGACAATTCATTTTTTTAAAAAAATAAGTAAGCAAAAAATCTGAATAGATATTTCCCCAGAGAAGACATTGCCAATAAATAAACGAAAAGATGCTCAACATCATTTGCCCTCATATTGAAACCTATAAGATACCACTTCATATTCATTAGGATAGCTATAACTTTTTTGAAAAAGGAAAGCAATAAGTATTGATGAGGATGTGGAGAAATTGGAGCCCTTATATCTTGCTTGTGGGATTATAAAATGATACAACTACTTTGCAAAATAGTTGGACAGCTCCTTAGACTGTTAAACATTGAGTTACCATATACCTTTGCCATTCCAACCCTAATTATATTCTCAAGAGAATTGAAAACACATGTCCACACAAATCTTGTATAAGAATGTTCATAGCAGCATTATTCATAATAGCCAAAAAGTGGAGACAGTGCAAATGTCTATTAACTGATGAATGGATAAATAAAATGTGGTATATCCATGTGATAGAGTATTCGGCCACAAGTGGAATGAAGTATTGATACAGGCTACAACATGGATGAACCTTGAAAACATTATGCTAAGTAAAGAAGCCAGCCAGACACAAAAGACCACATATCATGATTCCATTTATATGGAATGTCCAGAATAAGCAACATCGTAGAACAGAAAGTGGCTGCCAGGGATTGGGGAGAGGGACTGGGGAGTAACTGCTAATGAGTATGGGGTTTTTTTTGAGGGTGATGAAAATGTTCTGGAGTTAGACAGTGATGATGATAGTACAACTTTGTGAATATACTAAAAACCAGTGAATTATACATTTTAAATGGGCAAATTTGATGATATTTAAATCATATTTCATTTTTAAAAAATGTATCTAGGTTTTGTTTTATTTCCTAAGAGCCTTTTCCATTGAATACCCTCTGGAAAAATCATTTAACTTCTGCCCAGAAAACAGCACTAGAATAACAGGATAAACATGATAACAAGGAAGATTTTATGTCAGTATCATTCAATCACTGAAAAAAATACTTAGTCTCTCTTGCTAGACACTAGGGATGTATTTTGAACAAGATAGAAATGGACCCTGCTTTTAAACGGTATACAGTCTAGTCAGAGAACTTCCTACTGTCGGAATTGCCCAATAGTAAACTGATCTCCCTCCAGGGGTATTAAGATGCTCTCCCAACACTCAAGCGTTCAAGCAGAAGCTGGATGATCACCTGTTGAGGTGCTATCTCTGGAATTCAAATCCTGATAATTGTCAAGTCTTACAAGGCTTCATTAGACCTGAAATTCTGATTCTCTGGCAAGCCTCATTAGGGTGCCAGTAGTTGCTAGTTTGGTTTTAGTATTAAGGAAAGTTAAGAGTGCTTCTACACTTTGGTCCTGTTTTTCAAAATACTTATTACAGAATTGGAGGCATTAACAATTCATATGGTCTCCACTGCATTTATAACTGCTTACGTTTTACTTTCTCACATACTCTCTGTTTGTACCTAGCCTGCTCAATCTATGTCCAAGTTTTATTGTTTTGTTTCTGCCTTTATGACTTACCTGCACTTTAAAATTCATTGTAGTAGTCATGATACAAGAGGAAGAATGATCAGGGTTCAAGGATCTCTTCCAAAAGAAATGGGACTCTCAGTATGCTTTTTGGACAGGTTTGGAGTCATATAGACTCACTTTTAAATCATGGTTTCTCTTCTTAATAAATAGGTGATCTTTCTCAAATTATTTTTCTGCATCTCAGTGTTTTCATCTGTACCAGAACTTAACTCACTGGTTTGTTAAAACTTTACAAATTATTTATAATCTTGGCACACAAGAATGGTAGCTATTAATATTATCGTCAAGATGGTTTTGATAGCACAAAGGAAAATTAAGAACTAAGAAGGGTCTTTTTCCTTTTCCATAAAATTTTTATTCAGACTATGCATCTGGTTTGAATATGAAGATCAGCTACAGTTTTTTAACCTAGAATGGGTGAGCATTTAAGATAGAGAACCATGTAGGGTATCAGAAAGAACATTGCATCAGGATTTGGAGATTTGAGTTCTGTCTGTGATTCTGATGCTTGTAATAATGTGATCTTATATTTAAGTGCTTTAGATCTTTGAACATCAGTTCCCTCATCTACCTAATATGGGGGTTACCCTATATGAGCATTTTCCAAAAGGGTTCCTTGATTAACAGTATTCAGTGTTTCTTAAATTTGTTTGAGAACTGAACCAATTTTTTTAGAGCGTCTCACAAGAGCAGTGTGGCACAGAACACACACTGAGAAATGCTGCCCTACGTAATATTTCATGAAGACCCTTTCAGCTCATGCAGGTGAGTTGACTTCTGCACCTTCTTGCACCTTGTCTAAACTTGAGAGAATCTCTTAACCTTTCTGAGTTTCGGTTTCATTTCTAATAATAAAATAATAGTAGTGATCCTGCTTACCTCACAACTTGGTTGGGAGAGTCAAATAAATGATGCCTTTTAAAATGCTTTATGAACTATAAAATCTACACAAATACAAAGGTCCCTCTGTTGTGAATTTGTGTCATTATACACTTTTTTAGAACATGATGATTTGTTAAGAATATTCAAGAGAATATAAACAACAGATGTGTGTGCATGTTTATTCCGACAAGAGAAATGTGCAGAGTTTCTTCCTTCAGTGGAATTTCCTGATTATTCTTTGGGCTTGGGCTTACTTAATATGATGCATTTTGTAAGTATCTGTGACTTTCCATACCCTCAGAATGCCTCCTGATATAACTAATTAAGAAGTGAAGTGAAACCATGAAGGCCCACAGGGCTCTTTAATTGCTGGGGGACCAAGATCACTCACAGGGATTGTGTTTGTCATGCACTGTTCTCATAGAATGAATTCGGTATCTTTGTACATGGGAAATAAGAGTGGTTATGGGAGGCTGGGAGTAAAGATATTGTAGAGAAATGTGATGAAATGGAAAGAATGTGATTTGGAGCCAGAAGACCTAAGTGTGGTTCTGATTATGCCATTCACTGGCTGGGTTATCCTGGGCAAGCTGTAATCCTATGAGAATCAGATTCCTCCTCTATAAAATGAAGTTTTTGATAAAACATTGTATGGTTATTGTGGGAAAAAAAGGAAAAATCATTTGTAATTCTAATTTGCTTTAGAAATATTAACCATATGGTTTTAATAATGTATTCGAAGTATATGCTGAATTAATGAACAAGAAATCACCAGAAAATTCTGATCATTATTGGCCTCTACCAGCTTTTTTTTTTTTTTTTTTTGAGACAGATTCTCACTCGGTTCCCGGAGCTAGAGTGCCGTGGTGTCAGCCTAGCTCACAGCAACCTCAAACTCCTGGGCTCAAGTGATCCTTCTGCCTCAGCCTCCCGAGTAGCTGGGACTACAGGCATATGCCACCATGTCTGGCTAATTTTTTCTATATATTTTATTGTCCAATTAATTTCTTTCTATTTTTTAGTAGAGACAGGGTCTCGCTCTTGCTCAGGCTGGCTTTGAACTCCTGACCTTGAGCGATCCTCCCACCTCGGCTTCCCAGAGTGCTAGGATTACAGGCGTGAGCCACTGTGCCTGGCCCCCATCAATTTGTTTAAAGCAACTGTGTACTGAGGCCTCCTCTGCTGGGCACTCTGTGTGCATCTTCTTTCTGCAAAAGTTGATTGAGCATCTACTATGTACGAGTTTCCATGCCAGGCCCAGGGACAAAGCTGTGACCGAAATGGGACAAAGTTGCTTCTGCCCTTAGGGAGCTGACACTATTGTGAAGAGGCTGACTGTGACCCAGGAGACATGCATAGGTAGCATGACTTTAAGCACTGTGAGGGACAAAACAGGGTTACAGGTCAGAGGGTACCTCAGAGATGCCTCTCCAAGGACAAGCCGCTTGAGCAGGAAACAAACCAGCAATAAGGTGACCTGAGCCCAGAGTGTTCCAGGCAGAGGGCACAGCCAATGCAAAAGCCCTGAGGTAGGAGCACGGGGGAATGTCACAGGAATAGCTAGACATCCAGTGTGGCTGGAGAGAAATGAGTGAGAGGCGGTGGCAGGAGGAGAGCTGGAGAAGTGGGCACAGGCTTTCAGCCCAGGAGTCCGGGGAGGCCCATCCTCACCAAACAGGCCCGAGGCCCACTTTGAGTCCATTGCATGGCAGCAGTCTCCTACCTTGCCCGCCCTGCCCTGCCCTGTTCTGATACGAGGGACCCAGGGACTGAATGGCCAGCGGCAGCCTATGGGAACCTTGAAGGGGTCGCTTATCCATGATGACCTTTACAACTGGGTTATCAACAGGTCTTCCATTTGCTTGGGGCTTTCATGCCTTCTGTTCCCACACCGTCGGCCTGTCTCTCTGCCCCATGGGGGTCGTGCAGAGCACTGGCACAGAGAAGCCTGGTCTTTCTGGCTCCTGCAGCTGGGGCTTCCTCTCAGCTCAGCTGGGAGGAAGCAGGGCCCTGGCTCTGCTGGAGCCAGAGGGTGTCATCCTGGTGGGAGAGAGGCCAGACCAGTGACCTCTGAGACCCATTCCCACTACCTGCTGCTTGCACTCAGAAGCCCCCACCTGCCCTGTGGCAAGGAGCACTGGTAGGAGTTCCCCCCTGTTTCAGAGGACCCCAAGAGTCAGAAGCTGGATTACAAATGGTGTGAGGTCGGCGTCCTGGACTACGACGAGGAGAAGAAGCTATACCTGGTGCACAAGACAGACGAGAAAGGCCTGGTGCGAGATGAAATGGGGAACCCCATCCTGAATGGAGGGGTCACTGCTGAAGGTACAAGTTCCTGCCTCTGACCCAGGCAGACCCCCCGCCTCAAGCCTGGCCCAGCCTGTGACTGAGGCCAACCCCTGCCTAGGGCACTGCCAGCTCAGGTCTGAGTTCTACCTTGCTATAATTGTCCTATGGCTGGCTCACCCCTGATCAGTAAGAACCAGGGGATTTATCACTCAGAGACCCCAGGAAGGGCAAATGGCCATTCTTTGATATGTCATCTCTGAGCAGCTGGCGGTGCTGTTTTAGTATGATGCTGAAAAGGAGCCCAAGGCCCATCAATTAGTGATGTCTGCCCTGGGTGTGGCATTGAGGAATGGGCACTTGAATGGCCACCCCTGTGTAACTCCTTGTCTAAACACAGTGCTTTACAGTTTACAAATCCCTTTCATATCCATCCATGATACTCTGTGAGGTGGGCAGGGCAGGAAGGGTTGTCATACCCATTTCACAGATGCAACAGCAGGTCAAAGAAGGGAAACAACTTGCTCAGGGCCACTGTGCATCAGCGGCTCAGTCAGCCAGAACCCAGTGCTCCAGCCAGGTGACCTGACTGCGTATCCCCTTCTCCCCCCAACCTGGCCCCCAGGAAGGCCACCTCTTCAGATCTGTCAGTACTGGGTGCCACGGATCCAGCTTCTCTTCCTCGCTGAGGACCCTCGTGTGTTCACACAGCGCGTGGTCCAGGCCAACGCCCTGCGCAAGAACACGGAGGCGCTGCTGCTGTACAACCTGTACGTGGACTGCATGCCCTCCGAGGGCCAGCGAGTCATCAATGAGCAGAGCCTAAGCAGGATCAAGCAGTGGGCCATGAGCACGCCCCGCATGCGCAAAGGGCCCCTGTGAGTAGTGCTACGGGGGTGGAGCTCCCTCTGGCCTCATCTGGGGCTATTTTGCCCACTGCACTATGGACTTGTTGGGGCCCCAACAATTTCTTGCTTGTCTCCAGAGTCCTCATTATCAATATGGAGTCATGGATTCTTATTTTATTCAAAGGGTTATAGTGCGTTACTACTATTTTTTATTTTGATGTTCAAATTGTCCCAGATTTGGCAGTGGGAGCCTTTTCACTCCAGTTCTTATGTCCTTTTGACAAGTTTCCATCATTCTTTGAGCATATCCTTACTTTGTGGCATATCAAGAAGTTCCAGGCTCACCTTGTACTTCCCCAGATCCAGGCCTGAAATCAGCTATTTCTCCAAGGAGGTTCCTTTTAGTGAGAAATGGTATTTAGAAGCCAAAATGTGGGCATTAGATGTGTTCATTTCTACTGGGAAATTGTTACTTCAAGGCTCTTAGAGCAGACAGATCTGGAAAACATTAATATATATACAGATGGTTCCCAACTTAAAATGGTTCAACGTAACCATTTTCCACTTTACAATGGCTTGAAAGCCATATGCATTCAGTAGAAACTGTACTTCTAGTACCCATACAAGCATTCTGTTTCTCACATTCAGTATGCTATTCCATAAATTACATGAGATATTGAACACTGTGTGTTACATGATTTTGCCTGACTGTAGGCTAACATAAGTGTTCTGAGCATGTATAAGGTAGGTTAGGTATGATATAGGTTAGGTGTATTAAATGCATTTTCAACTTAAGATATTTTCAACTTATGATGCCTTTATCAGGATATAAGTTGTGTCACTTAACGATGGGAATACATTCTGAGAAACGCATTGTTAGGTGATTTCATTGTGGTGTGAACATAATAGAGTATATTTACACAAACATGGATGGTGTAGCCTACTACACATCTGGGCTATGTAGTATGGCTCCTAGGCCACAAACCTATACAGCGTGTCACTGTACTGAATACTGTAGGCAATTGTGATACATGGCATTTGTGGATCTAAACATAGCAAAGTACAGCAAAAGTATAATATAAAATAAAACACAGTACACTTGTATAGGGCACTCACCATGAATGGTGCTTGCAGGACTGGAAGTTGCTCTCGGTGAGTCAGTGAGTGGTGAGTGAATGTGAAGGCCTCGGACATTACTGCACACCACTGTTGACTTTACAAACATTTAGGCCACACTAAATTTATTTTAAAAAATCTTTTTCTTTCTTCAATAATAAATTAGCCTTAGCTTATTGTACCTTTTTTACTTTGTAAACTTTTTAAATTTTAAAACTTTTGGACTCTTTTATAATAACAGCTTAAAACACAAACACATTGTACAGCTGTACAAAAATGTTTTTTCTTTACATTCTTTATAAAATTTTTTTCTATTTAAAATATTCTATTTTTAAAATTAAATTAAATTTAATTTTTGAGACAGAGTCTCGCTCTGTTGCCCTGGCTAGAGTGCAGTGGCATCATAGCTCACTGCAACCTCAAACTCCTGGGTTCAGGTGATCCTCCTGCCTCAGCCTCCTGAGTAGCTGGGACTACTGGCGCACGACACCACACCTAGCTGATTTTTTCTACTTTTAGTAGAGATGGGGTCTTGCTCTTGCTCAGGCTGATCTCAGACTCCTGACCTCAAGCAATTTGCCTGCCTTGGCCTCCTAGAGTGCTAGGATTACAGGTGTGAGCCACCACACCTGGCCCTTATTATTGTTTTTACCTTTTTTGTTAAAAACTAAGACACAAACATACACATTAGCCTTGACACAGAGTCAAGATCATCGATATTTCATCTTCCACCTCCAAATCTTGTCCCACTGGATGGTCTTCAGGGGCAGTGACACCTGTGGAACTGTCATCTCCTATGGTAACATTGCCTTCTTCCGGAATTCCTGGTGAAAGACCTGCCAGGGGCTGTTTTACAGTTAACTTTTGTGTGTAAGTAGAAGGAAAACACTAAAATAACCATTAAAAAACGTAGTATAGTAAATACATAAAATAGTAGCATATTTGTTTATTATCAAGTATTATATGCTGTACATAATTGTATGTGCTGTGCTTTCATATGACTGGCGGTGCAGGTTTGTTTACACCAGCATTACCACAAACCATGAGTAATGCCTTCCACCATGACATTAGGATGGTTACAGTGTCACTAGGCAACAGGAATTTTTCAGTTCCATTACAATTTTATGGGACCACCATGATATATGTGGTTCATTGCTTTTTTTTTTTTTTTTTGAGACAGAGTCTCGTCTGTTGCCTGGGCTAGAGTGCCATGGCATCCACCTGGTTCACAGCAACCTCAAACTCCTGGGCTCAAGCTATCCTCCTGCCTCAGCCTCCCAAGTAGCTCGGATTACACGCATGTGCCACCATGCCTGGCTAATTGTTTCTATATATTTTTAGTTGGCCAGTTAATTTCTTTCTATTTTTAGTAGAGATGGGGGTCTCGCTCTTGCTCAGGCTGGTTTTGAACTCCTGACCTTGAGCGATCCTCCCACCTCAGTCTCCCAGAGTGCTAGGATTAGAGGCATGAGCCACTGCGCCTGGCCATGTGGCACATGACTGTATATACACTACTCAAAATACATATTACTCAAACCGGTATACTCAGAAGTCTGTCATTCTCCACCCAATTCATTCTGTCCTCTCCACATCCCTCATCTTTTCCCCACTGTTCCCACCACATGCTCATAGGTCAACAATATAACTAGTTTCTGTATTTCTTGTCACACAAATGCGCAGACCGGTATATTTCAGACACCAGGTATATTTTCTTATGCTCTCTCTTTCTTACATGCGAGGTAGCACATCGTAGATATTCTTTTGCACTTTCGGTATATTCTGGAAATCAATCCACATCAGGTCATTAAGATTTCCTTCATTCCTTTTTTTTTTTTTTTTGAGACAGAGTCTCACTGTGTTGCCCAGGCTAGAGTGAGTGCTGTGGCATCAACCTAGCTCACAGCAACCTCAAACTCCTGGGCTCAAGAAATCCTTCTGCCTCAGCCTCCCAAGTAGCTGGGACTACAGGCATGCACCACCATGCCCGGCTAATTTTTTCTATATATTTTTAGTTGGCCAATTAATTTCTTTGTATTTTTAGTAGAGATGGGGTCTCGCTCTTGCTCAGGCTGGTTT
>CAUYRT010010754.1:0-15397 GCA_963574885.1 Lepilemur ruficaudatus
AAATAGAAAAATTAGCCGGGTGTCATGGTGCGTGCCTGTAATCTCAGCTACTCAGGAGGCTGAGGCAGGAGGATCACTTGAGCCCAGGAGTTTGAGGTTGCTGTGAGCTAGGCTGACACCACAGCACTCTACTTAGACCAATAGAGTGAGACTCTGTCTCAAAAAAAAAAGAAAAATACATCTGGGATCCATTCAGGTAGTATAGATGTGCATGCCCCATATTCAAAGCCACTCAAGACAAAACAATAAAAAACAAAACAAATAAATAAAAAATCCACCATAAAACATATCTGTGAACCAACTTCCAAGGCCCATTAGTTTGTGATGAGTGGAACAAAATATCAAGAGAAAAATAAGTAATTTGCAACAGATGTATTTACTACAAAGGAGAGGATTGACGATATACATATAGGTATAAGTACAGGAGAGCATGAGAGGATGTGTGTGCATGGATGTGCCCACATGTATCCAGAGTTGCTACATTCCTGGGGCCAGCAACATTGGAGGTGTGTGTACAGTACAGCTTACCCTGTGATTTCTCCTGTAGAGTCCATGCCCATGGGTCACTGTGTGGTCCAGAAAGGCCTATGTACACAGCACTTCTTTTGTTTATCCATCTGAAAGCCCTGTGGTCTATGACGATACCTCCAGTCCCATCACTACAGATACTAACAGAAGCTTAGTGGCTTAGCTTGTGGCTCCAGGTGGCATGAACATCCATTCATTCTCTCTATAACTCATTCATTCATTCAACAAATGTCTGGCTGAATTCTAGAAATATGTCAGCATTGTGTCAGGCATTAGAGATGGAACATTGGATAGGGTAACATTCCTGACCTCAAAAAGCTTACAACCATGTGGAGAAGCCATCTAGACAAACCCAGGATAACTGCCTGGAGTGATGACCGCTCAGATGGAGAGATACCCAGGGTGTCCAGAAGCACAAGGGGCAAGCATTCAGTAGATGGTCAGGGTTGCCATGGAGATAGGGGGACAATGGAATCTGGAAAGTAACCCTCAAGCTGAGGTTTAATTATGGAAAAGATCTAATAAATGGAGAATAAAAGGCATTTCAAGCAAATGGAATAGCATGTGGCACCACAGAGGCATAATTGGGTTCAGTGTGTTTGTGGAGCAAGTTGTTCAACAGAGCTCAGGTGAAGGAAGAAGTTGTGCAAAGCGATGAAAGAATCAGGCACAAGCTCCTTCGTACTAAACTGGTTCACACTTGCAAGCTGTGGGGAATGAGAACAATGTGAATAATAGCAGTTACTATTTACTGCATGCTTGTTAGGTACTAGGGAATCTTGAAGCATTTTACATATCTTACAGGACTGTATCATGCAATGCTCACGACAACCCTATGAGATAGGAATTCTAATTACTTTTTAGATGAGGAAGCCAAAACACTGAGAGGGTGAGCAGTTTGTCCAAGGTCACACAGCTAATAGAGGGCAGAGCTGAGATCCAAGCCAAGGTAGGCTGGCTCCTCCTGCACACACTAACCTCTCCCATCATGCTGTTCTGCCAAGTAGTGACAAGCTCGGGAGTGTCAGAGCTTGGATGGAGGTTCTCTTTGGCCATAGGTTACAGACTGGACTGGCAGTAGGGGAGGATGAGGGGACATAGGAGGGAGAGACTGAAGCCAGTGGAGCCACCTCCAGGGCTGTCAGAGGCACACAAGGTAGGAGCCCTCTGTTTTGAGAGCAGATGCCTAGGCCTAGAAGTTCTCGTGTTTCTGATCTCATCATGGGTCACAGTGCAAAGACGATGTTCATTTTCTTGCCGGCAACCTGATGATGATTCCTACTCACAAACAAATTAGTTTAAGTCATTCTTTAAAACTCTGGCCAGGAAGGGTCAATTTTCTTCCCCCACCTCCTTGTTTGTTAGTTCCCTGCCTTTCTTCATTGACTTTCAAACAATAAAACTCCTCTGTTTTTCCCCCTATTTGATTAGTCAGTGGAATAGTTCCACGCGCACTTTCCTGGGCTAGCAATCTCAGGAGCACCCCTTTGGCCCTCATCTGACCAGCGAGCATATCCAGAAGACCCTTCCTTCTGGACATCTCTCCAGTACATTCTTTCCTTCTGCACTACTCTCACCATCTCTAGTCTCGACTACTGTAAGAGCCTCCTAACTGACCTCCCTGCCTTGGTCTCTCCCGATTCCAGGGCTTCATCCTATATTGGCACTAGAGTAATCTGGCTAGAGTTACCACATCATTGCTTTATCCCCTTCTATGGCAACTGCAACCTACACAGTAGAGCAAACCCCATAAAATAATATATAAAGAAAGTCCTTTACAACCTGACTCCAGCCTAGCTTTCTGTGATGTGCTTTATTTTTCTCTGTAAAAGTCACACCTGTTAATTAAATAAAAACTATGAATATGGCATGCACTATATGCATTGTGTTTACTGTTATTGTAAAATAGATATGAAGCCAACGATCAAACACAGTGACTTTTAACACTGCTCGGCTTCCTCTTGTGTCACTGTTGCCTATCCCCATCTGCCTGGTGCTCTGTGCTGTCCGTCTGACCTGCCATTCTGAAAATATAAAATACACTCTGTGCGTGCCTGCGTCATTCATGCCACATTCCCCAAGTCGAGCATGGTTCCTGGAACAGAGTAGGAGATCAATGTTTTCTGACCTTAAGAAGTAGTTTATTAGAAACTATTTGCCAGAGATGGCATTCAGTCCTTTTGTTTGTTATCTTGTCCAATGTCCGTGACAACCCTGCTAGGTCAATACTATTATGGCTTCTTTTCAGATGAAGATCCTGTGGCTCAGAGAGTTCCTGTCTCCTACCCCGCCCCCCATTCCTGCTCCATCCAGGAGTACACGTCACCCCAGACACACTAGATCCATCGCTGCCTCCATGTCTGTTCACAATCCCTCACCCGACTTTGTGGCAGTTATCTGTTGCCACAGTGATGCTACATAACCACTCTGAAACTTAACGGGTTCAAACAATAAGCATTTATTATTTCTCAGGAGTCTACAGGGTGGCTGGGCAGGGTCGCTTGTGTACCTGCAGTCAGTGGCCCGTTGCCTAGAGATGGCTGGGTGAGGATGGCGTCAGCTGGGATGACTGCGCTCTCCTCTGCATGGTCTCTGATGCTGCAGGAGGTTAACCTGGGCTCGTCCTCATGATGGAGGCAGATACCTGAGAGAAAGGGCACAAGCACACAGGGCTCCTAGGGACTTAGTCTGGTCACTTTTACCACATCATTTTGGTCAAAGCAAGTTCCAATAGATAGAGCCCTGGATCTAGCTCTGGAGCCCACCTCTCCATTACAACCTCTAATTAGAGGTCAAATGTCTCTATGAATGCAAATGTCCATATGAAAGCAGTGAACTGGGCATTGGTGTGGTTGATGGTTTTAAGGAGGCATCACCAAAGGACCAGTGAGAAGGCTGCTGCAAAGCTCATGTTCAGGCAGGTGGACCACAGACTTTCCCACTTTGAGAAAGGATGAAAAGAATAGGAATTTGGAGAGTAAGCAGTAAGAGTTTGAATAGTGGGGGAGATATATATTGTGTCACAGGCACTGAGGATAAAAGACTAATAAAACACAGTCCTTGTCTAAAGTGCTTGCAAAGAAACAAAGTGAATAAGCGATTCCAAGTCCAGGTGATAACTGCCCTGGAATGGACCACACGGGAAGCTTTGGGCACATAAGAAGGAGCAACTGACTGCTCTGCAGAAGTGCAGGATTTTGTTTTGTAGGATGAGCAGTTGCACCCCAATTTAGCAAAGATGAGCTAAGGGAAAGTATGGGAAAAGTCTAAAACTTATGGAAGGCCATGGCAAGTTTGGTGACTAGTGACAGTCCAGTACAGTGGGAAGTGAGTGATAAGAGAGGAAGTTGATTAAGAACTTTGTATGCTACACTGAGACACAGGAACTTATTCTGTGGGCAAACAGCATAAAATAGCCCTAATTTTTAGAATAAGTCCACTCTGGCAATTTTATTGTAATAGTGTGAAATTTTATAACTGGCTACTAGTCTGAGAGCTGTCATCTTTGTCCTCTCACTGCCCCATGTCCTACTTATCACTTGGCAGGTATTTGCAAATGTTTATTAACATGAATACAATTCAGGTGGTTGAAAAAGTCAAGTTTTATAAAAGTATTATAAGAATCAGTCAAAATACTCATGGTTTTAGGAGAATTCTCTTTTTTTTCATGAATTCATCAATCCTCCCAAGCAAACTTGCTTTTCCTTCTCTTGCCATCTCATGCATCCTGTACCCCATCCTTGAGTCAGTCTAGTTTGGTATCACCTGCCTCCCTCACTCTAATCTGTTACTGAGATCTGACCTCTCTTTTTCTAACTATCCATTCCCATCACTACTTGGATACTTTTCATCTGGTTTACACTTAGAAACTCATTTCCTGTTTCCCTCTGTCCCGCCCCACCCCCAAACCATTCTCCACCAGCAGCCAGACCAATGTTTCTGATATATAGCTCAGCTTGAGTCACTCCCCTATAGAGGGACAAGTCTCACCAGATCTGGAGAGTGTTGCTATTAAATAAGTGGGAAAGTATTTAAATCATTCAAATAAGTGATACTTTTGTATGAATTTACTGCGAGGCCTTGGGTCAAATTCGATCCTAATTGCTTGTCTGCAATTCTGCCTGAGGGGGAAACCACAGATTTTCATTCTCTGATTTGCCAGTGGAACCTTGCATGTCATTGTTTCTATTAAATAATTTGCATCTTGGCTGGACTCAAAGATATTAAATTTATTTCCCATCCTTCCTCAACCATTCTTTCCTGCTAATTATCTCTTCTCAAGAGAAGAACAGCAGGGAGCTTTAACTTACCCTTTTACTTGAACACTAAATATATTTTCCCCAAATTCCAAAAGAATAGAAATTTTGAAAATTTAGAGAATGTCAGCCCTGAATAAAGTATAAAAGGCATCCAACCTAAACCCTTTGCTTTACCGCTGGGATTACTAAAGTTGGGTTGACTCAGGGGCTTTTAGGGGGACACATAGAAAGGCAGAGCCCCTCAGATCCCTGACTCTGAGACCCAGGTTTCATCTACAAAGGAAGAAACAGGAGAAGCAAAAGGGACATGGGGAAAATTCTGTGTTTCATTTTCCCTAGAACTGTGTTTCCCTGATCAAAACCATATATCAACCCACTCTTTTGTTATTTCCCCAAGGGTTCTGCATTAGAAAGGAGGAGAAGGAGAAAGAAGAATATTTGTGTTAGTTTCAGCTATCTTTTAAATGAACATTTTCTAATGGGTGAAACCTTACTGTGCCTTGTTCTTAGGCATAGTCCCTCAGTAGCTGGGCTGCAAGCCTGCTGGCTTCTTCCAGGCAAGAGGTATGGGCAGGTTGGGGGCTTCTTACTCAAGGCCCACATTCCATAATTAGGTCCCAGGGAGCTCACGGCCCTCACCCACCCCTCTCCAGGCTCACACAGAGGCACCCGCTCTCCATTCCTTCCCACTACAAGCCTCCATGACCACCACCATGCCCCTGGGGCTGGCTGGAGGGCTCCTGGCTGGGCTGACCTCCCAGCTCAGACTGAGCTCAGAGGATGCCACCCCTGCCACTTCATAGCTGTGTGACCTTTCCAAGTAACTTGCACAAGCCTTAATTTTTTTTCTCATTTGGAAAATGGCATTAAAATATCTACCACTTAAGTTTATTGTAAAAATTACATGAGTTTCACACTTTTAACATATATCAAAACATCACATTGGTACCCCATCAATATGTATAATTATTATTTGTCAATTAAAAATAAAATTAAAAAAAATTTTAACAAAAAGAGCAGGGCATGGTGGCTCATGCCTGGAGTCCCAGCTACTCTGGAGGCTGAGGCAGGAGGATTCCTTGAGCCCAGGAGTTCGAGGATATAGTATGTGATGATTATGATGTGAACAGCCACTGTACTCCAGCCTGAGCCACATGGGGAGACCCTGTCATTACAAGAGTTAATGTAAATAAAGTGCCTAGCACAGTACCAAGCATATTATATGTCAGATATTTATTAACTTCTCTAGCCCTTGTGATTGTTCCTTAATAGGAAGTAGATTCTGGGCACTTCTAATAGCCCATGAATGTCCCCCCTCCATCCCATAAAAGTCCTCTATGGTCATGTGCAGGATTAAACCTTCACCCACACATCCTCTGGGAAAGGCACAGTCTTCACATGAGACAGGTTCAGTTTGTGAAAATGAAAAAAAGAGTCTTGGGCTCAGGCAGAGATAGGGCTCTGGTAAATAGGGAAGCTCATTCCCCCTCTTCCAGATCACAGGCTGTGGCCCAGTAGCTCAGTGTGACAGGGTTTGTTCTATTAGCTACTCCTGGCATGCATGGGTTTCCCAGCTGGCCCAGGCTTCTCCACTTTCTCAGGGGCTCGGGCTCCCCATAACCCAGGCCAACCTGGACAGTGTCAACCCAGAGGCCACAAGAAGGCAACTCCTCAGGCTGGCGAAGCACATGGGCATGGGGACACGGGGCAGGGGATGGCTGAGAGACTTCTATAGCTCGTCCCAAGTCTGGCTCTGGCCACAGCCAGACAAGGCCTCTGTGCCCCTGGGAGTGGCCAGTGAGGACATGACCCTGGCAGGGACTGACTTCCTGGGACTCAGATCTTCCCAGCTAAGTTTGCTCCCCTCCCCTGCTTCTGCCGTGTTCTCTTCAATGAGAACCTTGGGTCTGATTTTTTAATGAAATAATGGATTTGAACGTATCTTAAAAGCTTAAAAGTACTTTTCAAATTATTATTTACTTAAGATGGGGCTGTAGTCAGAATTCCGGATGTGCAGTGCTATTTAGACTCTAGAAAAATATCTGCTTCAGTGAGGCTATTTTCTTCATTCATCCAGCGGATATTTACTGAACCTCCAAGGCACTGTCAAGCATTAGGGTGCAACACTATCCAGGAAGACCAGGGAGTAGAGTCTAGGGGTCTAGGAGTAGGGAGATGGACGAAGAGCTAGTAAATACACAGATAAAATAATTAGGAGTGTGATAAGTGTTCTCAAGGAAATAAGAAAGGTGCTATGGTAGATAATTTTAGGGTGGACGTATTTCAATAGAGTGGTCACAGGGAGCCTCTTCAGGAGTTGAAACTGAACGTGAGACTTGAAAGCCAAGGAGGAGCCAGCTGTGGGAAGGTCAAGAAAAAGGGCACTCCAGGCAGAAGACTACAAGTGCAAGGGCCCTGTGGCAGAGACAAACCCGGCAATGTACACAGGATATAAAGAAAGACAGTGTGATTTCAACACAGTGAGCAAGGGGAGGAGGGCACAGGATAAAGTTCCAGGGACAGGCAGAGGCCATATTATGTGGGTCCTGTAGGCCAGGGTAAGGAGTTAGAATTCTATTCCAAGCATGATAGGAAAAAGGGTTTAGCTAGACCAGTATTACAGCTGAAAGAAAATAGGATTTATCAGGCATGCAGAGCCTTCTAGAAAGTAGACATCTTATGTTTATAAAGTAACGTCTTCCTTTTTTTCCTGTTTGGCCAGGCTGTGACAACATGCTCATGGGCATAAAGTCTCTGAAAATAGTGAAGAGGACGATAGACACACATGGCTCTTGGATGAAAGATGCTATCAATAACTCTCCAAAGGTGTATTTCTTAAGTGGATCCAGAAACAACGTTGTTTGGGAATTTTCAAACATGCATGCATTCATGGAGGATAACACCAAGCCGGCTCCCCGGAAGCTAATCCTAACACTTTCCTGGCAGGGAACAGGCCAAGTGATCTACAAAGGTTTTCTATTTTTTCACAACCAAGGGACTGCTAATGAGATAATCAAATATAATCTGCAGAAGAGGACTGTGGAAGACCGAATGCTGCTCCCAGGAGGGGTGGGCCGAGCACTGGTCTACCAGCACTCCCCCTCAACTTACATCGACCTAGCCGTGGACGAGCATGGGCTCTGGGCCATCCACTCAGGGCCAGGCACCTATGGCCATTTGGTTCTCACGAAAATTGAGCCAGACACGCTGGGAGTGGAGCACTCATGGGACACTCCATGCAGAAGCCAGGATGCCGAAGCTGCATTCCTTTTGTGTGGGGTTCTGTATGTGGTCTACAGTCCTGGTGGCCAGGGCCCTCACCGCATCACTTGCGTCTATGATCCGCTGGGAACTATCAGTGAGGAGGACCTGCCCAACTTGTTCTTCCCCAGGAGGCCAAGAAGTCACTCCATGATCCATTACAACCCCAGAGATAAGCAGCTCTATGCCTGGAATGAAGGAAACCAGATCATTTACAAACTCCAGACAAAGAGAAAGGTGCCTCGAGAGTGATGCATTACAGCCAGAGCACCGAGGCTTTGGCAGCTGCTCTCCAGAACACTGAGGCCACACGGCCCCTTCACAGTGTAACATCCCTCTAGTCACACACAGAAACAGGATGCTCGATGCATCCTTTCCCAGATGTCACTGCCTTAGGTGTCTTCCAAGAGTTTAGATGAGAGTCTATCATTGGGAAATTTTCAACAACGTCCATTACTCACCCAAACCTCCTGGCTCTCAAGGCCGACAGCATTCTGATCCAGCTTACTTCCGGCCCTTTCTTCTACTGCTCTCGGGCATTTACCCTAACACTGCCCTCTTCCCCCCAACATGTAGGGTTGTATGCCACCCCTAATACGCACTGGCTTTCCTCTCCTCTGGCCTTCGCTCAGGCTCTCCCCTCTTTCTCAAATGCCTATTGATATTTTCCTGTTTTTCACTGTCCAACTAAAGTACTATTTCTTCCTGAGCTTTAATCTCTATTTCCCCTAGCCCTGCCCTTCCACCAAGCTATATGGATGTAATAATAGAGTAAAAACATTAACATTTGAATACAGCTGTCCAGTTACAAAGTGTTTGCATGTCATTTGATTCTTATCTTACCCTTGTGAGATATGCACGAGTCTTTACAATCAGCATTCTAGAGATGAGGAGAGTGTGGGTGCCATTCAAAGTAACACCACTACACAGTGAAAGAGCTACAAAATGCTACAAATCCCACAATCTTTCTATTGCCCAAGGAAGCATCCTGCTCCTTTGCCTAGTCGTTTACAGTCACTGTGTTCATCATTTCAGCCTAAAGAATTGTCTGCCCCTTTAGCCAGTTTTCATGTCTGCACAAGACCTTTCCACGGGCCTTTCAAAAGCTATTTCCTCCAGAACCAGCCTAAGGGTGAGGACCCCACCTCTAGCCTCATCTTGTCTTACTGTCCTCTGCTTCTCTCTCCTTGCTTTAAATACAATAAAAGTGACACTAAGCAAATAACCTCAGCAGGTTATATTTGCCTATATACCCTCAGCATAAAAGACTTCAGGGAATGCTGCCTTTGTTGGGTTTGCTGTGAACAATTCCCAACACAGTGAAGCCCTTGGTAAATATTCTGGAATCTGGATGGAAGCCAGACAGCAGGCAAGCAACTCTCTGCCGCAGCAGGCATGCTGTGTGGCACAGAGGGCAGTGTGCCTCTTAAGAGGGGCTTCACAGTGTTTCCCACGTGTTTGTCCAATTCAGCTAAGTTCAGGGTCACAAGTGCAGGCTGTTGTGCCTGCCAGTCTGTGTCATGTGCCGAGGCCTCTGTCTTTCCAGGTTGGTCACATGAGAGGGTTTGCTTTGTGTGCTTGCAGCTGTTTTCCCATCTTTGCCAAGCCCAGGATGGGACAGGCAGCACAGAGAGACTTTTTTTTCCCCCATAGCAAGCAGATCTCTGGCAAAATGGATTTACCCAGCCCATGGATATAGCATAATTACCCACAGTTCTAATGAATGGTACAAAGAGCCCAAATCCTTTGTGGAATGAGGCAAGTATGAATTAATAAATGTGATGATATTACCCAGTCCATAGGGCTGGGGAGATAACCTGTCCCCTGCCCCACAGGGATATAACATTACCTATATCACAGATGCAAGGACTGTGTCCTGCCTCACAGACGGGGGTGGAGTACAATTATCAATAGGAGTTGGTCCTGCTCACACAGTACCTTTGGAGGCAGAGCAGAGGTAATGTCCTGTCTGGCTTCCATCTGGGATATGCTTTGATTTGACAATTCTGCAGGGCACATCTGCCTCCAACAATTCACCCTGGTACCATAAATCCCTGCAGCTAGAATCACTCTTTTAGGTCAAGATATTTCCCCAGGAAGCCCCTGCTAATGTGCCACTTTGCTTCTTGGGAGCCAGGGCAGGACAGTATGCAGAGCAGGCCTGGGAACACCTTCTTGGAATTCTTTCAGGTGAAAGTTTTCAACTGTGGGGTCTTGCTGGATTTAAGTGAAGAGTGACATCGCCATGACTTACATCAACAGTTCTTAAATTGTGCTGCACATAAGAATCATGTGGGGAGTTTTAGGAGTCCTAATGCCCAGGCCATACCCCTAGACCATTAAATCAGAACCTCTGGGGGCAAGACCCAGACATCAGTACTTTTTAAGACTCTTTCTCCCACGTGGTTCCAAAGTGCAAACAGCTTGACAGCCAGTGGCTTATAACATTTTAAAAAGTAATTGTATAGTTCCAAGAGCAGGCTAGCATTTTCTGGGGGCTGGGGTAAGGACAGTGGGTCCACTGGGGCAATAAAATGTGGGAACTGGAAACACACATGAACTCGTGTGAACTGTGGCAGCCTCAGTCTACAAAAGCCTCTCTGCGGCTATTTTAAGGAAGTGAAAGAGAACTGAAGAGTGTCCTCTTGTAACACAACTCTTGTGGGCCCCAGCCTTCCTCTGCTGCTGGCCAGGTTCCTGCAGTGACCACACGTCTCATATTTGTCAGGGTGGCTTAAGTTCTGTTCACATGTAAAAGTCTTCCGGGCCCACAGTAATTTCAGACCACAGGGGTAAATTTGGTTTGAAAAAAGACGTGTCCTGTGGAGTTTGTCAACACTCCAGCCTGTAGAGAACTGGAGGCCAAGGCTGTGGCAACTGCTGCCAGAGCTGGGGACTGTGCCAGAGTCCCTGGTGTCGCTGCCATCTGAGGCCCACAGGGATTTTAATCAGCTGAACTGAGCAGCCAGTCCTTGGAGGCCCAGGCAGGGCCACAACCTAGCAGTACAACTAAAGGGGATTCAGGCCACACACAGTGGGTAGGTGTTGGACTAGGTCTCCAGGGCCCAGTCCTCCCCAATTCGAGAATCCATTCCTGTGATCTCCCATCGCCAAAGCTTTCCTTGGACCTAAGGTACTGACCGGACCTTGGTGCTGGGCACAGGGAAATGCGTCCTGCCCTCAGCTGTTCACAAAACTGGGCACCAGAGCTTTTGTTTGGCGCCAGCCACTAGAGGGACCTCCACCCCAGGTCTCGGAGTTCGAATGCGGCGGGACCTAGGGTGCCTCGGGGCTTTCCAGCCCGGGGTTGGAGGAGCGGCTCAGAGACGAGATATGAGTCTGTCCTCAGGCCAACCTCAATTGCCACGGGATCGCACGCGGGCGGCAAAGTCCTGAAGCCCCGAAGGGCTGCTACGCTGGTCGTGCCTCTAGCACGGGTTTCCTGCGCTTCTCTCCCTCTCCGCAATTCTCGACACAAGTTTCTTTCTTCCTCCCTTTCAGTCCCTGTGGCACGAGAACGGAGCCGAAGGCCTGGAGACGCCCCGGGGACTGGGAGCAGCAGCGGTGGGACCCACTCGGGGACCTCCCTGCGCCGGAAGGGTGCGGGGGGGGGCAGGAGGAGGAGGAGAAACGAAGGAGGCGTGGCTCCAGGGAGGGCGTGGCCTGCCAAGGGGGCGGGGCTTGGGTCAGACCCGAACACGGCCCCGGGGGCGGGGAAGAAGGCAGGTTTGAAGGGGCGGGGTTGACGAGGCAGGTCCCTGGGGATCAGGAACGGAGGAGGACCGGTCCCAGCGGACTGCATCGGTGCGGGAGAAGGAGGGGCAGTCCCTGGGGAAGGTCCCAGGGGTGGGGGAGCGGGCGCTCCGGGACGAGCCTCCTACGGTTCCCCGCCCCCGTCACGTGGGCGCCGGACTCGGCCGCTGCCGGTCGGTCCGCTGGTTGGTCCGGCAGTCGATCGGTGGGCCGGTGGCCTGTAGGTCGGTTCTGGGCTCTCCTGTTCAAAGGTGGGAGAGACACGGGAGCGGCCCGCACACCTGAGCCGCCCGGAGAGGAGCTGCTGCCCCGCACCCAGGTCAGTGGGCTACCCCACGCCCCCAGGCTCGCCGCGAGATCCCCGACAGGGACAGTGCCAGATCCAAGAACCACACAGCCGTGTGGGGCAATGCCTCTTTCGGTCCCGGAGCGTGTCCCAGGCTTGAGGACGCGGACCCTTCTCCCCTTTTCTGGCCAGAAGACTGGAAGGAGGCTGTAACTCCTGCGGATTTTCTTCGAGTCTCCACCGGACCCTGCCTGGAGTCCGCGGGCAGTGGACGCTCCTGCAGGTGCCAGGGTGGCCGCGGAGATGCGCAGGGGGGGTCAGTTACCTCGGAGTTCTGTGCGGGTGCGCCGGAGCTCTGTTAACCCCGGGGGGCAGCTCCGTGAACTAGCGAGCCCCAGGTGGTACGGAAGCTTTAGCTGTGTTGCCCCAGGCGAATCTGTTCAACAGAGCGTGTGTCCAGATGCAGCGCCTCCGCTAAGACCAGTTCTATACTGTAAAAGCAAAAATGCAACATGCTTTCCAAAAATCTCAAGCCACTGCGTCCCAGTAGACTGCAGGATGGGGATGGTCCTATTTGAAAGTGAGTTCCTCCTTCCCTCATGACGTCTGAGTCCAGACCAGCAGTTTTTCCTCAGATGAAAATAAGATATGTTTAAAGACCAGAACTTCCAAAGTTTGGGTAGGATTAAAACAGGCATTCTAGGCAGTGTTTAATCCTCTTAAAAAACAAATCCAATTATGATTACTTTTAGAGCAGCTGGATATTTGGTATAGATCCGTCTCCCTTTCCATATTTTGCTAGACTGCCTTTCTCTTTCTCTCTCTTCCTCCTTAACCATTCCTTAATTGATTATAATACAAATCTGAAGCATTTCCAAATTTTATGGTGTATTTTGTGAAGTTAAATGCTCAACTACAGAAAAGTATTTGGCCGTAGGCATAATTCATCTTCAGCATATTCATTCTTTGATTATTATTGGTGTCTAGAAAACACTAAACGTTATCTGATTTAGAAATTATTTCTCTCTTGGGCTTAAGAGAGGCAGCCTATCTGTACTCTGCTTAAGTTCATATTTGCATAACTTTGAAGTGGGAGATGAAGAAGATTGGTGAGTTTTTCACGGATTGCCTTTATCCATGATTTTATTTAACATATTTTAATTATTAGTAGTATTACTTTGCGATTTGATGATGTACCAGTTATTAGCTTAGTGCTCCTGGGGAGGCAAGCCATGGCTTCTTTACTGCAATGGCTAAGGCAGAGGTGTTTGGGCTCTAAGACTAAGTGGAATGAGATCAATGGCATGAAGGTGGTAGCAACTGAGTTGTGGGAATTCCTGCAATTATTTGGGGTAATTTCGAGAAGGGTGAGGTATGTGATGGACCTTAAAGGCCCTGGGTTTCTTCAGGCAGGGGAGGGTAGAGCGTGGCCTGGGCTGTGAGAGCTATGTGGGCAGGCAGGCACGGGCTGCTGTGAGAAGTGGTCAGTGGTCCAGCTTGACTACTATGGCAAGTGGCAGACAATAAAGCTGGTGACAAGGATAGAGCATGGTCCCAGCTGGCCATGAAGGCCAGGGGCAGAAGTCTGGACTTTGTCTGAAAGCATGAGAGCCAATAACAGGTTTTAAACAGTGACTGATGTTTCTGTGAGTTTCTCAAAATCAGAGACCTTGGCCCTTGGCCCTTCTAACTCCCAGCCTGATACAGAGAAAATCCAGTAAATATTTGTGGAATGGATGTCTGACAACACTTTAGAGCACGGTTTCTCAAACATTAGCAAGCTTGATTATCACCTGAGATCTTGTTCAAATGCTGATTTGGATTAAGTCAGGGGTGGGACCTGACATTCTGCATTTCTAACAAGTTCCCAGGAGGGTGTCTTCTCTTCCCTGTCTACAGGGAGGATTTAGAGTAGTAGTTTGCAAACGTGGCAATGCCTCAGAATCACCTGGGGACCTTTGCAAAATATTCAGATTAAGTAGGTCTGGAATTGTTTTCCAAGTTCCCCCAGGTGATTCTGATGACAGCCAGGTAGGGATTGCTGTACTGGCTTTGCTCTGGAGGGCTGTGGGCAGCAATGACCAAGGGAAAAGGATATTGGGGGTGGTGAGGCCAGCCAGAAGACTGGAAGGCCAGTTCAGGGTGTAAGTGATGAGGTACGCGAGGCCTTGTTTTGGGCCTGAGAACGTGACGAGGAAGCGTCCAGTGGGGGAGACCCTGGAGAGAGAGAATCCATCTGTAGGACAGAAGACTAGAGAGTGGGAGGTGTCAGTCTCTAGACTGATTGGACAGGATGAAAAGTGAGGAGGGAGGAGCAATTCTGGGAAAATTCAGCTTTGGACATGAGAAATGATGTGCTTTAGACTATAATGTTTGAGGTAAGATTTGAAGGTCATTTTTTACTTGGCCATAATATATATATATATGTATTTTTTTCCTGAAGTACAAACCTGTTCATGATGCTCTCCTGCTTTAAACCGTCTGGTGGATTTCCTAACGCAAAGTATGAGAAGGAAGAGCTAATATAAACAAGACTGACAAGGTGTTTAAACATTTCTTATGTTTCACAGATTGTGCACTCCCCTTCAAGATGTGACACTCAGTCACACCACCTGGTGTGGGCACAACTAGGCTGAAACACTTAGCAGCTTTTTTTTTTTTTTTCCTGAGTCACTATCTTTCCTGCTTCCTTCTTTCTCTGGGGAGTTCCACTTCCCTTGGCCTGTGTGTTGCCTAGCATCATTCTTTGGTTCTCTGTTTTCACAGAATCCACGTGAATTCTAGGAAAGGTGGCCTGCATCCCTTACATACTCTTAAAGCCAGGTCTGGAATGTCTTTGTGGATCTCCACAAGGTCCGTTCTTATCTCTCACACATCTGGTAAATAATCTAAAAGATGCTGTCCTGGGGCAGTGTGTTTAGCTTGAGGCCCAGATCTCTGCAAAGCCTCTGAGTTTTGTCTTCAGTAAGTTTATGATTTCTGTTGGCCTTAAGGTCGTTGGTTTGGTGCTCCTTGGTAATTCTTAATTGCCTCTCTCTTTCTCTGTCACATTCACACATACACATTTATGCACACTGAGAGCTGAGCATTCATTGTGCAGGAGGATGTTTTTAATCACCCTATTCCATGTTGTGTAGTAACCTTGGCCTCTGTAACACATCTGTAGATGGGAGGCCTAGACACAGGCAGGATAGGATCAATATCCTACTGATAGGATAAAGTATAACTTCCTTGTATGGCATTCAAGGCTCTGCAGAGGCTGGCCCTAATTTAGCTGTCCAGTTGCATCTCTGCTGTTCCCCAGACTGTG
>CAUYRT010010755.1:0-10478 GCA_963574885.1 Lepilemur ruficaudatus
CCATTTATGGATGGGGTTATTTGATTTTTTTCTTGCTGATTGTTCTAAGTTCTAGATAAAATTCTTGTTATCAGCCCTTTATCAGATGTGTACAGTGCAAATATTTTCTCCCATTCTGTAGGCTGTCTATTCACTCTAATGATAGTTTCCTTGGTTGTGCAAAATCTTTTTAATTTGATCAGATCCCATTTATATATTTTTGTTGCTGTGGTGATTGCTTTGGGGGTCCTCTTCAAAAATTCTTTGCCTAGGCCAATGTCTGAAAGGGTCTTCCTAACATCTTCTAGAATTCTTAAGGTTTCATGCCTTAGGTTTAAGTCTGTTATTCATCTTGAATGAATTTTTGTGAGAGGTGAGAGGTAGTGACCCAGTTTCATTATTCTGGATGGTAGCTATCCAGTTTTGTCAGCACCATTTATTGAAAAGAGATTATTGTCCCCAATGTATAGTTCTGTCTGCTTTGTCAAAGATTAGATTACCATATGTGAATGATTTCATCTCTGGATTCTCAGTCCTGTTCCAAAGATCAATGTCTCTGTTCTTGTGCCAGTACTAAGATATTTTAATTATTATTGCTTTGTAGTATAGATTGGAGTCTGGTAGACTGATGCCTCCCAGTTTGTTATTTTTACTTACAATTGCTTTGGCTATATGAAGTCTTTTCTGGTTCCATACAAAGTGCGGAATTATTTTTTATAGATCTGTAGAGAATGATGATGGTACTTTGATGGGGATCGCATTAATTCTGTAGATCACCTTAGGTAGTATTGACATTTTAATGATATTGATTCTACCAATCCATACCATGAGCAAGGTAGATTTTTCCATCTGTTGATATCTTCTATAATTTCTATTTTTAGTGTTTCATAGTTCTTCCTGTATATGTCTCTCACATCTTTTGTTAAATATATTCCTAGATATTTAATTTTCTTTGGGGCTATAGTAAAAGGTATTGCATTTTTGATTTAGTTTTGGCTTGACTGTATGTGGCATATATTTATGCCTCTGATTTGTGTGTATTGACTCTGTAACCTGTGACTTTACTGAATTCATTTATCAATTCTCTGAGTCTCTTGGACAAATGTTTGGGGTTTTCTAGATATAATATCATATCATTGGCAAAGAGCAAGAGTTTGATCTCATCTGCCCCCATTGGGTGCCCTTAATACCCCTATCTTGCCTGATTGGTATAGCTAGAACTTCGAGCACTATGATGAATAGAAGTAGAGATAGTGGGCATCCTTGTCTAGATAAGGTTCAAAGTGGGAATGATTTCAATTTTTCCCCATTCTGTATGATATTGGCCATGGGTTTGTCATAAATGGACTTGATAATTTTAAGGTATGCCCCATCTATGCCTATTTTGTTAAGAGCTTTTATCATAAAGGTGTGTTGGACTTTGTCAAATGCTTTCTCTGCATCTATGGAGAGAATCATATGGTCTTTGTTTTTGCTCTTATTAATGAGGCGAAGTGCATTTATAGATTTATGTATCCTGAACCAGCCTTGCATCCCTGGAATAAAGCCCACTTCGTCATGCTGAATTATTTCTTTGATGTGCTGCTGAATTCTATTTGCGAAATTTTGTTGAGGATTTTTGCATCTATATTCATGATGGATATCGGTCTGTAATTTTCTTATTTTGTTGTGTCCTTTCCTGGCTTTGGTATCGAGGTGAATTGGCTTTGTAGAATGACTTAGGAAGGACACCATCTTTCTCAATGTTGTGGAATAATTTCTATAGTATAGATATGAGTTCTTCGTATGTTTGATAAAACTCTGAAGTATAGCCATTTGGTCCGAGAGTTTTCCGTTTTGGGAGGTTTTTAATTGCTGCTCCAATTTCTGAGCTTGAGGTTGGTCTATTCAGAAATTCTGTTGTGACCTCCTGGGTGAACTTAGGGAGGTTGGATGTTTCCAGGAATTTGTCCATTTTCTCCTCATTGTGTATTTTTGGGCATATAATTTTTTATAGTAATCAAAAATAATGTTTTGTATTTCTGTGGTGTCTGTTGTGACTGCTCCTTTTTCATTTCTAATTGAGTTTATTAGAGTCCTTTCCCTTTGATTTCTTGTCAGTCTAGCAAGAAAGCTCTCAATTTTGTTTATCTTTTTGAAAAACCAACTTCTGGTTTTGTTGATCTTCTGTTTAATTTGCTTGTTCTCAATTTAATTTAGTTCTGCTTTGATCTTAGTTATTTCTTTTCTCCTATTAGGATTAGAATTGGTGTGCTCTTCCTTTTCCAATTCCTTGAGTCTATTTCTTAGGTTGTCAATCTCTAAGCTTTCTGTTTTTTGTGTGTGAGCATTTATTGCTATTAGTTTTCCTCTTAGGTATGCTTTTGCTGTATCCCACAGGTTTTGATAACTTGTGTCTCCATTATCATTTAGTTTGAAGAAACTCTTGATTTCCCTCTGTATTTCCTCCTTGACCTAATAGTTATTCAACAGTAGATTGTTTAGTTTCCGTGACTTTTTTTAGTGGTGAGTATTTCTGTTGGAATTGAACTCTAATTTTATACCACTATGGTCAGAGATGATACATGGTGTAATTTCTATTTTTTGGAATTTGTTTAGGTCTGATTTCTGGCCTAGTATGTGATCAATTTTGGAGAAAGTTTCATCGGCTGATGAAAAGAATGTAAATTCAGCTTTATTTGGATGGAATGTTCTGTAGACCTCTGTCAGACGCTTTTGTTCAAGAGCTCTGTTTAAGTCCATTATTTCTTTGCTTATTTTCTGTTTAGAGGATCTGTCCAGTTCATTCAGTGGAGTGTTGAAGTCCCCTGCTACTATGGTATTATTGTTTAACATGCTATTTAAATCAGACAATGTTTGCTTTATGTAATTGGGTACTCCTGGATTGGTGCATACATGTTAAGAATTGTTAAATCTTCTTGTTGGATCTTCTCTTTCACTATTATATACTGGCCATCTTTATCCCTTTTTTACTTTTGCTATTTTAAAGCTTATGTTATCTGCAAATAGTATAGCTACACCTGCTTTCTTTTGACTTCTGTTTGCTTGGATGATAGTTTTCTTCCCTTGACCTTGAGTCTGAAGGCATCTCTGTGGGTTAGATGTGTTTCCTGTAGACAGCAGATACGAGGCTTGTGGATTTTTATCCACTCTGCCAGTCTATGTCTCTTCAGAGGACAGATTAAGCCATTTACATTTATTGAGAGGATTGAAATTTGAGGAAGATTTCCATTCATATTGTTCAGAGAAATTCTGTTGCTTTGTTTCACTCTTTGAGCCATCATGAAGTCCAAGTTCTAGCCTTTAACTCTTTAATGATTTTACTTTGAGGAGCGTCTATTGTTCTGTTCATGGTGTAAGGGAGGCCTGAGTACTTTTTGTAGGTCTTGTATGGTCTTTGCACATTCCTTCAGCAATTGCTTGTCTGAGAAGGACTTCATTTCTTCCTGGTAGATTAAACTTAATTCTGCTGGATAAAGAATTCTGGGTTGGGCATTATTTTGTTTAAGTAGATTAAGGATAGGCACCCAATGCATTCTGGCTTGTAAGTTTAAATTGAGAAATCTGCAGTTAGTCTGATAGACTTTCTTTTGTAGATTATTTGTTGCTTTCTTCTCACTCTTCAGAGAATTGTTTCTTTCGTATTTACTTTGGTCAGTCTAATAATCACATGATGAGGTGATTGCCTTTTCACATTGAGTCTCCTAGGAGTTCTGTTTGCTTCTTGTATCTGGATATCAAGATTTCTAGCCAGGCCCAGCATATTTTCCTCCAGTAGTCTGTGAAATAAGTTTTCGAGCCCTTGTGAATTTTCTTTTTTTTTTTTTTTTTTTTGAGACAGAGTCTCACTTTGTTGCCAGGGCTAGAGTGCCGTGGCGTTAGCCTAGCTCACAGCAACCTCAAACTCCTGGGCTCAAGTGATCCTTCTGCCTCAGCCTCCCAAGTAGCTGGGACTACAGGCATGCGCAACCATGCCCGGCTAATTTTTTCTATATACATTTGGTTGGCCAATTAATTTGTTTCTATTTTTATAATATACTGGGTCTCGCTCTTGCTCAGGCTGGTTTCGAACTCCTGACCTTGAGCAATCCGCCCACCTCGGCCTCCCAGAGTGCTAGGATTACAGGCGTGAGCCACCGCGCCCGGCCGCATTATTTTTAAAAGAAAGAAACATGTAGAGAATAAAGATCAAAATTCATTGAAATATAAAATTGAAAAAAAATTCCCAAAATTTTGAGCAAAAAGAAATAGAAAATAGAAAGGAAAACATAAGGTAATTGGAGGGCTGGTACAGGAGACATAACATACAAATAGTAGGAGTTCTGCCAGAGAAGCAGACAAAATAGAGAAGGAGATCATTAAAAAAAAATCCTAGGGGGAAGGGGGAAGGGGGGAAGGGCAATATACGTAATCTTAACATTTGTACCCCCATAATATGCTGAAATAAAAAAAAAATAAATTAAAAAAAATCCTAAATCCATATCTCTGTCAATTCCCAGAGAAGCAATTTATTAAAAGGCAAACTGGGTATGGTTTGATTTAAACTCAGCAAATCAGATGCCCTGGCCTGGGAATTTGAACATGGAGCAAAGTGAATTAATTCTCTTAGCCGTACTGAAAGTATTTAGTGCTAACACAAACAGCCAGGCAACTGGCAGAGGAATACCTGCCCACTTTTGACTGTCATTGTGGAGCTAGAACCTCACATTAACAAACTAATGCAGAGTCTCTAAACATTTTCTGGTTCAGATACTGGGCAAGAAAAAAAAAATAAGGCACATAATAAACAAAACCAAAGGAAAAATACCCCAAAAGTGTTCACTACGGATAAAGTTTTGCTTTCAGACCACTCTAATGACTGAAAATTTAACCTCTGTAACTTTAGTTTGCTGGGCCTAATTCTTTTCTCTGGAGCCAAACACAATGATCATGATTATTATTACTATTATTATTGTTTTTTTTACCATACTAATTTTAACACAGCTGCATTTATCAACATTTTCTTTCATAGTTTCTGAGTTCATAGTTTCACACCATTCAGAGATTATTCAAATTATGTTTGCAGGTTTTCTTCAGGTACTTTTATCTCATTGTTATCTCTAATAACTACTTTACCAACAAAATAAGAGCTCCCTTTTTCAGACCTAAACATCCGGATAAGAATGAATTCAGAAATGAAAAATGAGAAACAAGTAGGAGTGAAGTGGGGAAACCAAAAGATTTAATTTTTACCCTCAGACCACATCTAGTTCTTACAGAAACTATAACAGTGATTGAACAAAATAGGTTATTTATCACCCTCTGGTTATAAAAGACAAAGTGAAGAAATAATTTGTGGAACACAGCCAAGGAGGGTCACTCAATAGAGCAAAAATTCCCACCAAAAAAAAAAAAAAAAAAATGAAAAAATGAATGTGCTGCAGCAAAGAAAGACTAATGTCTTTAACAACAATCCCTTGTTATCAGTAACAGTTCATCCCAGGTTTTGCATATCTTAAGATGGGAGAGAAATTTCATATACATATATATTTGTTAGAAATAAGTATATAAAAAATTTTCATACAAAATTTCTAATAACTAGGTTTAAAGGATTAAGTTTTAGTCCTCTTGAAAACGAATTCATCCACAATATTGAATTTCATATGCCTGCCCAATTAATTAAGATGTCAAAAATGTTTTCTCCAAGTCCTGCCTTTTTTCTAGGACTTAGATTTTTATATTTCTAATTTAATTTTACTTGTAGAAAATCTGTCATTTCTTCTCATAGACTTTAAAAACTTTGTATCTATGTGTGACTCTCTTTCTTTTTAACCAAAGCCCTCTAAGAAAAATTATTTGTAGTTGGAAGCATTGTATACATTCTCAAAACATTCAATGTTTGTTAGACTGGCTCCCCAAAATCTGATTCACTACTTATCTCCACACTACAAGAGGCTTGAGGAACATTTAAAAACCAATTAATCTTGGTTTTCACCTACTGGTTATTCTAATAAATCATGTTTGTATGTCTCTATCCTTAGAAGTTTCAAGTACCATGGACTCAACTATGATTTTGTAGACTAAATAGATCTTTAAAAACAAAATATCACTGGGTGATAATATTAAGAAAAGTAACTTACCTTATTTTTCCTGTTGTCATTGTACTTGATTAAGTCTAAAATAAATGTTAAGACTTCTTTGGGACAAAGGTTATGAACATCTCTTAATAAAGCCATCGCAACTGGCATAGTCTACAAAAAAAAAAGACTTATTTTAAGCACATAACCTAATTTTTCCATTTTCATTACTACAATCCATTGAACTATATATAGAAAAGGGTTACTCTGTGGTTGACACAGGTATCTGGATGGAGCCTTAACTCGCTCTCCCCCCACCACCTCCCACTGAGAATGTTAATCTCAAAGTCTTCTAACAGAAGAGCTGGGCAGGAAACCAAGGGCAGAGCTGTATGACTGGACACACTCTGTAGGCCATGTGCCTTGGTCTTCATTTGCTGGAGGATATACACATAATCTAAATTGTATAAATTCACTTCCATGTGATTCAGTGGAAAGGGTATGAAGTTTAGCAGTAGACAGACCATTATTCAACTCCAAACTCTACTACCTACTAAGGTAGATGTCTTTAAGCTAGTTGCTTAATGAGTAGAAGCCTCATTTCTTCACAACCAGTTTTAGGATTAAATGATATAGTAGCTGGAGTCATGTGGCATACGGTAGAGCTCAATCACCAGTCTTAGAACATACTGATTCTCAATTCTCAATACCCAATCCTCAATCCAAGGAATAATGGCAAATAATCTGAAATCCAACCCAACATTCTCCTTTCCAAATTTTCATAGGCAACTTTTCAAAGGAAGTAGTAACATGACTCATACACAGTGGTAACTCCATCAGTAAAACAAAGCCAACTAAATTCTAGGCAGAACTACAGATGAATAGACACCTTAGTCCTTAGGACATGGGTAGATATGGACTATCCCCTCTTACTCAAAATAACTATAACCTCTAAATTGGAGGTCAGAAAGAAAGATGGCTCATTTGTTTGCCTAAAGGAACAGAGGCAATAGGAACAATAGTCAATGTTAATGCTATAAGAACTGAGGGAAAGGCTCTTTTCCATAGAAATATGTGCCCTATGCCTATTCTGCCCTTTTGGGACTCAAGTTTTATTTAGGCACCAATCCTCTCTCTCCTTCCTGCCCACTAGAAGTATTATATAACAGGTAAATCAGTCTAAAAGCATTGACTTCCTAACTTTTTTGACTGTAACTCACAGTAAAAAATACACTTTATAACTCAACCTAACATACACATATACACTTGACATGCAATGTATGGAAACTAAAAAATAAAACCAAAAAAGCCTTATACTTACCCTCATCACACGTGAAGCACCGAGATACTGCCTACTTTGTTTTCTTTTATTTTAAAAAAACGAACACAAACTTCTAATTTGATTTCATGACCCCCTCACTAATGGTTCACAACTCCAATCTGAAACATTGATCTAAGGTATATGGACGCACAAGGGCATAATGAAGGGGATGCATTAAATAGATACAGAAATGAACTTGTTTCCAAACCATAAATTAGTGAAAGAGCAATACAGAGCTGAGCAACACATTTAAGTACTATCCAATGTTCAGTTCTTAAAAATAAAATAATAGGATGCCACAGACTTCTTTGATCATACCAGTATAACCTTTCCCCAACCTGGATCATGCTGCATCTATCATGCTGATAAATTTGCTGTAAATATACCATGACTTCCATTCTTAATAGACACCCCAGTGCTGCTGTGCAATCCTTTTACTTTTCCTTCTATCATATATAAATTTCAGCTTGCCTAACACTCCCCTCAACATCTATCTTTTCACTTGTTTTTAATCTGCATTCTACCTGTCCCCGAAAAATGTATGCTCTTATCTTTTCTAAAATTTACTTCTTTACTGTCCCCTACCCGCTATTAACACCTTCAGAACTTGGTCCATCTTTTCTCCCACTTGACTATTCTCTCTTTCCCTCTTCACTGTGCCAAACATGCCTCAAATGTCTTTCTCCTCTATACAAAACAAAGCAAATCCAAAAGGTCCTTTTATCAACCTTGCTTTATCCTCAACATCGTCCCCTTTCTCATATTCTCCAACTAAAATCATGAAAGAATACACTTCATTAGTTTCCTCTACTTCAACTTCACTCTTCTTTTCTAGTTCAATCTAGTTAATCTGATCTCTGCCATCATTATTATTAAATTACTCAAAAAACTATACAAATGATTTCCAAATCACCCAAACGCTAACCAGCCTGCCATTCCCATATCCTTTCCTCAGTGACTCTAACCATTCCACATCACTACTTTCTAAATTACCATATACAGAAAACTTACTACACAATAAGTATAGTATGAAACACTTTACATATTTAATCTTACTTAATTCTAAAAAATATAAACTTTATAGTGGAGTAGACTGAGGCTTAGAAGGTTAAGAAACTTGTCCATGAAAACTGCTAGTGAGTAACAGAGCTAGGACTAAAACTAGAGCTCTATGGACTTAGATGTGCTGTCCACATTCTAGAAGGGCTTACCCACCTCTCCATACTCCAAATAATCAACCAAAAAGGCAAATTAACCATTTTTATTCACTTCAGTACTAATGTGGACAGTGAGTTACTTATACACAGATCATAAAGTCAATAAACAATCACTTGAAATTTTGGAAAAACTTTAGATGCAAAAAAAGAACAAAGGCAAAGAAAGTAAACACACCTATTATCTGAACAGTCTCTAAGTTAAACTGAAATACATAAACCCACCATGAGAAAATTAGAAAGAAACTATACCTTCTGTAGAAAATAACTTTGAAAGCTCATAAAGTTGTTTGTTTTCACAATGTTTGGACAAGTTTTACAACAAAACATTCTAGTAAAAAGTGACTTCATGGCTGGTGGTCCTGTCCATGTGCTCACCATTGAATTTGCAATCTATAAATCATTAGAAAATGAAATAATTTCCATCACCATTGCAAACATTTTTAAATAAATAAAACACCTTTCTAAAAGTTATTGATACTGTAACTGGATTCGTTTTCAATAATTTCAATTCTCAGAAATTTAATACAATTTAGCATTTTATCACCATTTTTAAGAAAATATACAAATTCACCCTCCAAAAAAATTTTTATGTGTACTTATAATTATTTACTACAAGTTAATTTCTAAATTACAGTATTTTATATTTTAGGAAAACGTGTGCAAAAGACTTCTATTTTGAATAAGTTTATCTTTATTCACATAGGCAGATATAATTCTAATATTTTAAATTTATCAAATAGAAACAACACCATGGATTTTAAAGGTTTTTCAATCTACCCTAATTGAAAAACAAGCCAAATGCAGTGCTACCATTTAAGGCTTTACAAAAAAATCCACATGTTGCTACTGATATTTTTAGGGAATATAAAAAACATGCCTGAAAAGAAAGAAATAATTAACTTTCAAACAACATATGCTACAACTTTATGGATCTGCTGAAATCTTAGTATGCAAGAATCACAAAGATCTTTATAGAAGCAATGAAATTATATCCTTAGCAGATGATTACCGAAGAAAATCATTGTTTTCCCTCATATATCTGAGAATGCAGGAATTCAACTACACACTTCTCATTAAAAATAAAACAAATCTAAACCATTATAATTTGTAGAAATGTAAGACAAATGAATTTAGCAGTGAAGAATGCAAGAGTCACTAAATGGGAATGAACTTATTATCAAGATGCTTTTTAAATACCTGGAAAATATTATTTCTGGCCAAAATTTTGTTTGTATTTTTCTGGTTTTCATTTGTTCAATCTTCATATTTTTGCATATAAAGAAAAATATTTGGTTTTCCTAATAAATTAACTTTTCTAGAATGTTAAATTATAGAGCCTATCATTTAAAATTATTTACTGCTAATATTGATTACTAAGCCCAAATCAATGAGAAATAATTACCACACTGGGAAAATTAAGATTACTGATCTCAAGTACTATAATGTAAAACATCACTCGAGCCAAGGAATTTCTTACCAAATATATTCTTTGCTTTAAAAATGAGGTTCGCAATTCAATAAAATGGTAAAAATTTTAAAATCTGACTTTTAATTTGACAATTATAGAATTTTTGTGCGTATCTATTTTCAGGTCAAAACATGTTCAGAGCCGGGCGCGGTGGCTCACGCCTGTAATCCTAGCACTCTGGTAGGCTGAGGCGGGCGGATCGCTCAAGGTCAGGAGTTCGAAACCAGCCTGAGCAAGAGCGAGACCCCGTCTCTACTATAAATAGAAAGAAAGAAATTAATTGGCCAACTAAAGACATATATAGAAAAAATTAGCCGGGCATGGTGGCACATGCCTGTAGTCCCAGCTACTTGGGAGGCTGAGGCAGAAGGATTGCTTGAGCCCAGGAGTTTGAGGTTGCTGTGAGCTAAGCTGATGCCACAGCACTTGAGCCTAGG